>JAHYSP010001061.1:6627-17908 GCA_019455505.1 Pleochaeta shiraiana
GGAAAAAAGTAAACTCTAGACATAGTCGCGTCTGGAGGGTAAGAGATAAGGAAGAGAATACAATCGACAAAAGCATAGCTATTCACAGAATTTTAAATGTAATACATGGAAAGCCCGTTGATTTTTGAATACTGTTGCAAAAATGTCAGTTTCGGTTAATTTTGGTGTTAAATCGTAGCCGAAAAGAACGAAGCGAATGAACGCCCCATCAAAATTTTGGTCGCCCGACACTTGGCGGCCCGGCAGGGCCGCAATGTTTGTCGTAGGGGGGAGAGAAGTGGTATTCGGTGTCGCATACGCTGCCTCCAACTTATGGTTTTTTTCAGAACAATTGAACCAATTTTGAGATTTGTCTTGGCGCGAGTGCGGCCCTGTGATTGGTGGTTAAAAANCCAATATTTCGCTCAAATTTTTTTGAAGACTTTCCTCTTGATACCTCAACAAAAAACACAACTCGAGGACAGCCACGCAGTGACTTGCGCTTGCATCCTCGAATTGTTTTGATCACTATATTTATTTGATAATAATTATTATCAGCAATCAACTCGAGGCCAAGCCACGCAGTGGCTTGCGCTTGCAATTCTCGAGTTGTTTTTTGTCGCAAGAATTATTTAATCGAGGAACTCCAATATGATAGGGCAACAATAATTAAAAAAGCGCTAAATAAATAATAGGAGCACTCCAACTCGAGGCCAAGCCACGCAGTGGCTTACGCTTGCAATTCTCGAGTTGTATTTTGTCGCAAGAATTAATTAATCGAGGAACTCCAATATGATAGGGCAACAATAACTTATCGGAATACTTAAACACCCGAATTCGAATTGGTTTGATGTTCTCGCTACCACAGCTGCCCCACATACAACCTCCACAAAGCCCCACAACACCAAACCACACAATCAACCATCTCCATCAATCCTCAACCATTTTCCAAGAAAAAAAAACCCTTATAATCCTCCACCCGGGACAATGCTCTCGGTGCCGAGAGCTGGCCAAAACTAGTGTTTATTAATGCAAATATCAATTTTAGCTTTGTCCCTGCATTAGTAGATCTTGGCTGCACCATATACATCGTGTTTAGCGAAAGTATTGTAAATCGTCTTAGTCTCCCGCGCATCAATGTTCCCCCGAAACAGTTAAGACTTGCAAAAGATTCGACAGAGGATGTGAAGCTGAAAGTTAAAGAGTTTTGCTGGGCAAATATCGACTTGGACGGTAGAAAAAGCAGCATATATGGTTACGTAATCTATGGGTTAGCACATAAAGTTGAGATGGATTAGCATGCAAATGTATCATGTGACGATGACTAAGCTTAGACCCATCATTGTATATATCTCTGATTCTCTGTAGTAGTAAATAGATCATCTCGAATTCATACACAATTATAATAAATATTACACATAATCTTATCCTGAGAAAGCCATGGATGATAATTAATGATGTCACTTAGCGAGCTAAAGAGAGAGCTCTGTTTTTAGAAAAAGAGAGTCATTATGTTCAAACGCATAGTTCGGGAAAGCCAGTAAGGAATATCTCAATGATCAAACATACAGAATTCTCTGCCTGTTTAAAGGAAAATTACCGAACCGAGCGGAATAACACTTTGGAGAACAGCATGGGTATTTTCGCGGCATCATTACACGATATAAATAAAATGCTAGCACCCAAACAGAAACTTTCTCGGCCAGAGATAAAGGCACTACTCCCCCCTCAGCTTCACAGGTATTTAAATGTGTTTGAAGCAGATAATAATGACTCTAGTGATCCTCCACCAAATCGACCGGGTCTAGATCTAGCTATTAACATAGAGAAAGATGACCAAGGCCGCACTAAAGATCTTCCAAAAGGACCTCTTTACGGAATATCAATAGACGAGTTTTTGTGCCTTCGAAAAGAGATTTTTGAGCTTTTAGACCGCAATTGTATCAGGACTAGCAGTTCACCTGGTGGTGCGCCGGTTCTGTTTGTAAAAAAGCCGGGAGTAGGTCTCAGGTTTTGTGTCGATTACAGTGCACCAAATTCAATTACAACAAAAGATAGGTACCCACTTCCTTTGATAAAAGAAACTTTTCGTTGCTTGTCTAAAGCCCGATGGTTAACAAAGATCGATGTTAGTGCTGATTTTCATCGAATAAGAATTAAAGAAGGCGATGAATGGAAAACAGCTTTTCAAACGCGGCTTGGGTTGTTTGAATGGCTAGTCATGCCCTTCGGTCTCATAGGTGCTCTAGCAGCCTGACAAAGATGGTTTAACGACTTGCTACGCGAATATTTAGATGATTTTTGTACGGCTTACCTAGATAATGTCTTGATCTGGAGCAATGGAAAACAAGACGACCACTTCAAAAAGGTAAATATGGTTTTAGAACGACTTTCAAATGCCAAGCTTAAACTTGACCTTAAGAAATGTAATTTCGTGGTTACGGAAGTAAAATACCTAGGTATTATTGTCAAGTCAGGTGAAGGCATTTCAGTTGACCTAGAGAAAAAAGTTGCCATAGAAAAATGGGAATACCCTCATACACAAACTGACGTAAGAAGCTTTATGAGTTTCGCTAACTTTTATCGTGATTTTATTTCCGATTTTGCCGGAATAAGCTCCCCATTACAACGCTACACAAAAAAAGCGTTTGATAAGTTAAAGTTGCATTTCACAACAGCACCAATTCTAGCACTTTTTGACCCAGACCGACCGACAGTTCTTGAAACATATTGTTCTGGTTTTGCTATGGGTGCTTGCCTATCTCAATTAGACGATAATGAGAAGCTTAAGCCAATAGGATATTTTTCAAAACAGCTCTCCCCAGCTGACTGCAATTATGGCATTCACGACAAGGGATTAATAGCAATAAATAGAGCAGTCGAGTTTTGGAGAGCAGAATTAATGTGCCTTAAAGACCCCATTGATATTTTGATTGATCATAAAAACCTTCAGTTTTTTATAGCCAAAAAAACACTTACTGAAAGACAAATTCGTTGGAAGTCACTCTTGGATAGTCTCCCAGGCATTAAACTCCTATACAGTCCGGGTAGAGAAGCACCCAGACCCGATGCACTCTCACAGTTAGAACAAGATATCCCTAAAGATCCAAATGACCCAAGGCTCCAGTTCAGAGATGTTCAATTATTACAAAAAATTTGGATCACTAATCTTGATCTTAATTCTCATGAAGTAGAGGATGACTTAGAACTCTGTAATACACCTTTTTAAGAAGAAGACCTGTGCATATTATGGAAAGAAGGTCTCAAAATCGACTGTGAATATCGCGATATTAAAAAAGCTTTGATGGATAAGCAGAGGTCATTTCCTCCTACAGTTTCGATTAAGATTTCTACCGCAGAATGTATATTGGATAATATGGGCCATGTTAAATGGCGGGATTGATTTCTTATTCCGGGATATGAACCTCTACAAACGGCAATAATACATTGAGCACATGACTCTGTGGTTACAGGTTATCCTGGACATGATGCTACTCTACATATTTTTAGCAGAGAATGTTATTGGCCAAAGATAAGTAACATGGTGAGAAGATTTGTGAAAAATTGCGACGTTTGTAACCGAACTCATGTTTGGCGTAACAAAAAGAGAGGTTTTCTTAAATCACTACCGATTCCTGAACGCTTCTTTCGGGAACTCTCGATTAATTTTATGACTGAGCTTCCTACTGAAGATAACCAGCCACAGAACTTAACGGTAATTACCGATAGACTCAGTAAGGATATTATTTTAGAAGCAATACCAACAATGGATGCAGAAGCTTGTGCTCGAGAATTTTTGAAATGTTTCTACAGGTTTCATGGATTTCTTCGAGCAATTACGTCAGATCGAGGTAGTAATTGGGTCAGTGATTTTTTGAGACGACTCTGCGAGCTTACAGGTATTGAACAAAGACTCTCAACTGCCTTCCATGCTCAAACGAACAGTGCTACAGAAAGATCAAATCAAGAAATACAGGCTTAATTGAGAGCTTTCGTTACTTATGCTCAAACAGATTGGTCAAATTTAATCCCTATCGCACAATTAGCATTAAAAAACCGGGACTCTTCGCTTGGATATAGCCCCTTTTTTAACTCATTTATGCCACATATCTCCATTCCAGTTAACTTCAAATAACATTGATGAAGTTACAGTATCAACAGCTACTTCCAAAGAAGCTAAAAGAGCTGATATGTTGGTTCAAAAACTTCAAGAGGGTTATTCTATGGCGCAAGCAGCTATGGCTTGGCGAAAACAACTTATGCAAGATAATACTAATAAAAGTCGACAACAAAATGAGATCTTCAAAGAAGGTGATCGTGTATGGCTAAATCTTGAAAATATTACAACACTGCGTCCTTCCAAAAAAATTGCCGGGCTACATGCTAAGTATAAAGTCACCAAAATAATTTCACCCCATGTTGTTGAACTAGATATACCTATAGGTATCCATTGTTATTTTGTTACAGGGATTTGGAGTAATAATCTGTTAGGACTATAAATCACGAAGGGATCGAAAATAAATATTATAGTAAAGTTCGATAAAGATCAATTCTTTTTGTGTTAAGATTAATATTCTTCTTTTCTAAAGTGGTATATCTCAGAGGTATTAGTACTCTGAGTTCCCACCTACTATTTACTAGGATAATACATCTCAGGGCTGGTACAGTTATCCCTGAGTTCCCATCTTCTAATTGCGAGGTTGGTACATCTCAGGAAGCTGTAAAGTTAATCCTGAGTTCCCATACCACTTATAAACATGTTGCGGAATACACTAGTTCCAACATCCATCCACGATTCCATGTTGATCTCTTAAAAAGGGTTGCAAATGACCTATTGCCATCACAAAAACAAGACGATTATCAACCAGAAGTGATAAATCCAGATAATAGACGTCATGAGCAAGAATTCCTGATTGAACGTGTTCTACGAGCAACAAAACGTCCGCGTGGACGAGGGTTCCAAAGGTTAGTTTTGGTGAAATGGAAAGGTCAAACTGAGCCTACATGAGAGCCAAGATCATCACTACAAGATACCGAAGCTCTGAGTAAATTCGAAGAAAATTATGGTACATCAGATGAAGTTGGTGAGAATGTAGGTATGCAGACCGGAAGAGTTTTACATTTTTTTAAAAAAAAGTCCTAAAAATAGGAGGGTAATGTTACGGGTTAAACCCGGGCAGTTAATACTGGCTTCGCCAGTAAATTTAGATCGTCGTCATTACTTCCGAAATAGGTAGGATTAGTTGGCTATGCGAACTTCGATCGTCATAACCTATTACGCTCCGCTTTATGAGCTACAAGGAACCACATGTATAAATAGAGAGGCATCTACGTAGTTATTCTGTAGATTTAGTTAATTGACTGATTTTACCTGGACTTTCTCTGTTGATTATAATAACAATTGATCCGGCGACAAATGAATCCTAAATTGAAATGAAAAATATGAGAATCTGAGAATATTTTTCACCATGGATTGATAAATTAAAAAGCAATTTCTCCATACAAGTTTGAGTTTTTTCGAAAGGCAGTTACCTATTTGGGATAAAATATTTTAGCTCCCTCACCAAAACCCCTGACACGCTAATGCAGTAAAGTTGGATTAGGCCTGTAGTACTGTATGTTCTTTAACGAACTATTTTACAAATTATGGTATCACGTTACATCTGGGAATTCAGCTCCCAGCAACCTTATGTCGGGCCTAGCCCGTAACACTTGTTGAACAAACAGTGGAAAAGGTAGCGCATAAGAAGCGGTTGAAGGAGCGTCCAGGTTATATCACCAACTGTTGGAAATTATTGGTAAATTGAATTTTAATGATGCTTTATGTATTATATATCTAAAAAAGCACACTCTATCTAAGCTGGAATAATTCTCTGCTATATAGTGAAAAATATCTATCATTTAGGTTGGTACATTTAATGATGGACTACAGCAGTTTCGTTCGAGTCATGGTGTCGCGTACCAACGGCCTAAAATCTGGACACCAAGTTTCACAACAGTACATCCCAAAATTTAAAGTAATTAAACGATCCTTGTCGGAAACCCAAATACTGGTTGAAGTGGAATGTGACTCAGACACAAACTACTCAACTTCCAACACCAACTTGGGTGAGGTTGACTAGATATTTTCAACAAGGACTACTAACTTCTCGGCTGGAGTGTTTACTGGGAGCTAGAATAAAAATCTTGCCTCTTTAAGATGGAGCTGAGCGATAGGAGCCTGTGGGTTTGTGGGTTTGTGCTTTTTCGTTATTTCGAAGGTATCCTTGGTGGTTCTAGCTCTAGCTACTCCCACTTTATTCACGTTAAAGTTGTTTTTCACCTTATTTATGATCCTTTACTATACTTTTCTTGCCTCTGTTTACTCTTCTTCTATGAGAGGGCTTCTGATGTTTTGAATATTTGACGGGTGAGCTTTCAGTGGTTTTCCCACCATCGCTTGCCTTTTCTGTACTCAAGAAGGGGACGGGTTGGTCCAGAATACGCTAATCAAATGGGATTGGTGAAGTTCGAGACGAGTCTATCTAATGACTGTGTATTTGGACAAGGGGTAGCGAGGCAACTTCCTTGATAATAATTGTGAATAAGCAGTCGAAGATTTCGGGTCTGTGATTAAAATTCTGAGGCTCTGGGGAGGTCTAGTGTACTCCATCCAATCTACCGTGATTAGGTTATATGGTCCGATGTTGTGTTCAGGAAAGTCCATGGAAGAATTTTCAGAATAGTTGGGATAAATCGCTTAAAGCTTTAGGGCATTAATCATTAGCATACTCGATTGATAAATTACAAGAATATGCCCTCTTATACCACTGTTATTTGTAATAATTCAAATCTAGTTCTAACTTAGGTATTATTCGCATATAAATCTTCGAGCGTGAGCCTCTCTCCAAAGTACAACACATTTGGCGCATGTTTACAAAAACTTTACTAAATTTAAGACGCATGGGTTTATAAATTGAAGGTTAAGAGATCAAGTGAGCAAAAAAATTCTCTACTCGCAACTTCAGAACTCAAATCATGACATCAAAAGAACAAGAAAAAAGCGCGAAAGATGTTGGTGGTAATAAGAAAAAATCAAAAGATAAAGCTAGCTCCAAAAGTGAAAAAGCTGAAAAGGGTGTGGGTGTAAGCAAAATCAAGGGCGCCCAAAAAATCAGTGTTCGACACATCTTGGTACTAAAAGAAATCTGAAGGCTATCGGTATTCTGACTTTTTTTTCTAAGTGCGAAAAACATAGTAAGAAAGAGGAAGCCTTGCAAAAATTGAAAGAAGGAGTAAATTTCGATCAAGTTGCGAGGAATTTCTCTGAAGATAAAGCAAGAGTTGGTAAGTTTCATCTTTGTTCCACTCGATATTCACTAACCTATACCAATAGGTGGCGCATTAGGTTGGAAAAAGAGAGGGGATCTTGATTCATCATTTGAAGCTGTAGCATTTGAGCTCGAATCTAGTACAACCTCGAACCCAAAATATGCTGAAGTCAAAACTACTTTTGGGTATCACATTATAATGGTAGAGGGGAGAAGCTAAAATTTTTAGAAAGATTCTTTACTAATGTGATTCAAAATACATGATCTGTTTTAAGGGTATCTTCAAATCCCAGAATCTATCTGTCTTTAGTGAATTGACTTTATTTTTCATCTTTTATTGCTCGGTCTGAAAATAGTTGAGGAGAACTGATCGTTCCTGGGACTCTTCACCCCAGTCTTTAACGACAACACATGAGCAATTAACAACCTTGCGTGCGTTTCCCTCGCGGTCCAAAACACCTGGGTAAATTTGTTAGTCAATTAGTGTCATTTGACTTTGGAATTGAAGTAGAACTCACAAAGACCAGCCCATTCGCCTAATTGCTTTCCGTCTGGGACTTTTATGAGAGGAATTTTGTGCTCGGAACATAGGGCGACGACTAGCTTTTTATATGCTTCCTCTTCACAAGCTTCGTTCAAGACACACATGTGTGCTTCACGTCTATCTAAAGCCTTGGAAGCTTCACGTAAACCTCGAGCAAGGCCATCATGAATCAAGGCAAGTCTAAGAACACCTTTGAGAGACTCAAGGATACTCATTTGTCCTTTTGTTTTCGTATCCCCCGAAACTTCAACCTCATCGGCTTCGACAACATTGTTTGATTCTTCTACGTCAGACTAGAAAAGAGTTAGCATAAACGAATGTTCAATATACTAATTCATTCTATATTTCACAAACCATCATTCGCTATTGTGATATCTTTTGATCCTCGAAGAAGGTTCAAAATTATTGAATACTTACTGTGATTTCAAAAAATGATGTGGGATTAAACGATGGGTCAAGCGAGTCTCTGTACAAAAAAAGTTGTTTAATTAGTCAGCAGCCACAAACAGATCCCCAAAATCTTTTCTAAAAATGCATTTTTATCTTGATTTACATCTGTAATCACCAATACTGTCTGGTAAGTGCCCATTTCAGTTAAAGAATTCATTTTAACACGTGGAGAGTGATAAATTTATATTTCTATTTGTGGATGAAATTAAAGGCATCAAATAATTGTTGCCCAAGCCATAATGTGCCAATTTTCTCAAGACTGATGAGCTTAAGAACCCTCTATCATTGACTATGAGGGCACTATCCATGCTTAAGTCCATCATGGTTAACTTTCCACAGATACCTCATTTCACATCTAAGATTTAAGAATATTTTACTGCCACAATGGTCAAAACTTCCGTTCTTAATGATGCGCTAAACTCAATCAACAACGCTGAGAAGGCAGGAAAGCGCCAGGTTTTAATTAAACCTCGCTCTAAAGTTATTGTAAAGTTTCTGTCTGTGATGCAAAGACATGGTATGTTTTCTCTCACATACTTATGAGGCTACAACCTCGGCATGATAACTAGACAGTGGTCTCGAACATCTACGACTTCAGTCCTTTAAATTGCCGATATATCATCGCGAAAATCTTACACGTTTTCTTGCATTATAATGAGTCAAACGTTTAATTTTTCGCCACAAATATACTAATAAGCTCATCAGGGTACATCGGCGAATTTGAAGAAGTTGATGATCATCGATCCGGCAAGATTGTGATTCAATTAAATGGACGGTAATAATCCAGAAATTCCTAAATCTTAAGAACTCTCTCATGATCTCTAGTTTAAACAAGACTGGTGTTATTTCCCCAAGGTATAACGTACGCCTTGGAGATCTTGAAAAGTGGGTAGTGAAGCTCCTTCCTTCACGTGAATTTGGATCAATTGTTCTCACTACATCGGCTGGTATTATGGACCATGAGGAGGCAAGGCGCAAGCATGTCTCTGGAAAGATAATAGGCTTTTTTTACTGACTCATATTATACGGGGCTACGGAAGAGCTTGGAGTTTTATAATTTGCCTATCCTTTCAAAGTTAATGAGATTGGAGTCTTACAGCGGTCAAAAATATGTTATTGGAAGAAGAGTTTATCTAGATTAAAGTCTATCTTGCTTATCGCTAATAGAAATCAAATACACTCATGGTAACTCGTATTTTCTACCTTCATTTTTGATAAAGAGGTGCAAGTCAAACTTCAATGTTCTACTAATCAGATATTAGTTAACAAAACAAAAAAAATAAACTTGTTTTAATTTAACTAAGAAGATCCAGCCATAACAATATCCTCTCCCATCTGTAACCAAATTATATTTCTTAATCTATATATATCCTCACTCGCCTCCCTACAGGGTGAGATAACTATACCACCAGTACCTAGATAAATCGGAGCGATAGTGACAATGATACTAGTTAATAAATGCCGATTTCTCTTTCGAAAGAGATCATGAATAACAGTTGCACCGCCCTCTACCATCAGACTTCTAATACCTCGGCGGGACATCTCCGTCAAGGCTGCGTTCCAATCCACACCGCAGTTTTTCCCCTGGTAGCCCGAAATGGACAGGCAGTCACCACCGATTAATCTCAAACGCTCCAAAGCCTCAGAATCCGCCTCAAAAGAAGCGTCAATAATGACCCAAGGCGCGCGAGCTTGACCCTCATCAACCAAGCGTACGAGGTTCTCATGACCTTTAAGGCTTGCTAGCCAACGTCCGGTGGGATCCATTACAATCGGACGCGGCTGTCGTTTCTGGGAATTGCAGGCGTCTGACCAGCGACTGGTTAGGCTAGGATTATCAGTTATGGCCGTAGTGGCACCGACAAGGATGGCATCGTGGTGAGCTCGGAGGTAGTGCGTCATTGCTTTAGATTCAGGCCCAGAAATAAAAGTAGACTTGCCCGGGGCATGGGCTATTTGACTATCGAGAGATGAGGCATAGGTTAGGGTAACGTGAGGAAGAGATAATATTGCGTTGGTGTTCTTATCCTTTGTTTCAGCAGTGAAAGTGGTTATAGGAAGATATGGAGCAAGAGAATTCATATGATTTGAGCAAAGATGAAGAGAATTAGATGACACCATGGCTGATAACAGATTTAGACTAGTAAAAGATACTTGTAAGATTTATTGTGCAATCGGCTATGATTAATCGACTACGTTGAGGTAACGTAAGTCAAGGAATTCTAGATTTCCAAAGAGACTGATACCTGTAAAAGTAGATCAGGACAGATTAAAATGTTCAGATATTAAAGTTTTGGGCCGACGTTTGGAATATTTACAGCTACACATTCAAAACTCAAGTTACGAGATACAGTGACCCACAAAACTACACCTATGCTTTGATTCTTTCGTTTGGAAACTTCATAAATTTTTACACGCTGTATTTATTTACTAAATTTTCACATCCAAAATATATTCCAGCTCTTCAGTCTCTTTAGATACAAGTTATGTGAAATAAATAGAAAATTTTGAAGAAATATTGGGGTCGTAAGATGGACAATTACTGGAATAATTTTGTGAGTGGATTTCAAGAATGTATAGAGCAGTACGTGTAAGACGAGAGAGCACTCTCCTTCTCTATAAACTTGTCGCTCAATAATCAGATAGCTACATGTAACTATTTTACTTAGACAGCCTTATTGTAGGAATACTCTTGCATTAAAAACGCCTAGTCCTGATATGGGGGTCCCAAATAAACTCACTTAAAGCCTCGATAAAATTTATCGTCACGTTATGCCAAGACCAGAGATACAGAATGTGATCGGTAAACAAGGAACAGCACCAAAATACAGGGGTAAGACAGGAACTACAGGCTATCAGGGTCAATTAGTTTTGCATATTATAGGCAGGGATCTAAGTTGAGAGAAAAAAAGAGCTTTACCTATTTGAGCTCTGGCTTCACACTATCTCACACTAATACGCAATCAAAAACCTTAAATTTGTATGGGGAGACAACACC
>JAHYSP010001080.1:484-11006 GCA_019455505.1 Pleochaeta shiraiana
GAACGTCCCTTTAAGTTAGAATCTTGATGTGTTAGTGAAAGAAGTGTGGCACGTGATAAAAAAAAAACTAGATTGAACCGTAATCTGCACAAAAAAAACTGATCATATGACTCAGCTGCTTAGCTAACAGCCCTGCACAGATCATTTAACAAACGCGTGTACCGTATTTCTTACATGAATACACCTTCTCACAATTTCAAATCCTTTCCAATCTCTATCCTATATAACTTTGCTCAATTATATATCTTAACTAGTCTTTTTCTTTAATTATGGATCCTCAAGCCAAACAATTTTATTCAAACTGCAGATGCCTTCTTCCATTGAGTGACTTTCGAGTCAACAAACTGGGTCGACGATCGAATACATGCTCTAGGCATGGTAAGAAACGCTCTCTACCTGAAATTGATGTACAGGATAGCTTCATTTATGGAATAAACCATTTGACTCAACCCGTAACTCATTTCTACTCTCTTGTGACCTCATCCTAATTAACACTCTTACTGGGGCCAAACAAGAAGATTTGACTTGTCGTTTACACTTCAGCTAGACCAACTCGTTATCTGTTTTAGCCATTTGCTTGAAGCGAATAATGAAGCTACTTCTGAAACGAGTCAAATGAGTAAGGCCATTAATATGTTGATTTACTCTATCCGAGATGTAGGCGGCCACATATTCCGGAAATTGAACAACAGTAAGAGTTCTGATCTCTTTAACTATTATTCTTGCTGTCAAGACGTGAACCTATGCCCCATGTCAAAACCCCCAAGACAAACGCGATCGATGCCGAATGGGGAGGCTTCCGTGCCAAAGCAAATTGACGCTCAAACTGGATTTATTAGACAGACGTTTATATGTTAAATTGTTGTACAGCTACCACACACCATATCTTGATATTCGACTATCACCAGAGGTCCTTGAATTTATCAACTCGCGTTGCGCAGGCCAGACATCGGCAGAGATATTCTGTGATCTCCAACTATCTGAAGTTCCTTGTGTTGATACAATTGCCCAACACCAGATTTGTCATCAGTGGTAGCAGGCCAACTTAAATTTTTGGCGAATTGACGAAGATTAATTTATTTTTGCAGCTAAATTTCTTGCCGAATCCGAAAGTATTTATCGGTCTTCCGTCTATAAGTCAGATAATTCAAGAGGCTTGGCTATCTACATCACTGGCACAATTTCTAGTCTTGCACATAGAACTAAAGAGCTCGTAATTGACGCTTCATTTGGAACCAAAAACTAAGTAATGAATTCAGTCCAAGTTTGATTCAGAGAAGTATACACAAGTATTTATTCAGGTATGAGTTTGTTCGCCGCTCTAGCGGTGCTCGATGGAAGAGGGGTGCCATTATGTTTCCTCTTTTTGGGCTTTCAAAGCTTTAGTACGGTATGTGAATCTGTGACCGCGGGTGCAACAACCTGCATCCTTCAACAATTTGTTCAACCTCTTAAAGATGAAAGCTCCGACCCTAGTTTTTTCGGATGTGACAAGGATTAATCGGAGATTTCAGCGGTCCGACTTGTTTGGTAAAATACAACTATTCAGCTTTGTTTCTGGCATGCAAAAAGAGTGGTTCTAAAGAGGCTTCAGGATTCTGGAAAGACGCATACCTAATTGCATTACTTCCCTCAAAAAGCCAAGAATCTTATACCAACGCTAGAAGCTTGCAGGGACTCAAACTCAACATGTCGACCGGATGGTCATCATATGTATTGTAGGTGTCAATGTGTTTCCTTATCTATTAAATTTACAGAGCTCGATAGACTTGAAACTGCCAGCGTAACCGAGCGAAATACTATACTACAAATGTTTAGTCAGCATTACAACAAGAATTCTATTATTTCGGACCAAAATGGGACGTATCGTACCAGTAGGCGGATACTCCATGACTGTATTAACGAAGTGTTTGTCTGATGTTATTTCCGCAATTATTTTAGCTTATGGGCATATCTATTTATCGATTGGTATGCTCCGGTACAGTGGAAATCATGGGCACGTTCCGCAAATCCTGATTGTCTGCCAGTTCTAAAAACGACTATGATCAATGAGTCTTACTGGCAAAAGATTAAGCATGATTACCTGCACCGCTTTAGCTGTCGAATAAATTTAGTTAGCTGGATCATAACACTACGCTTCGCGCCTCAAGCACTGGAGCGGATGAGGGCGATCATGAGCAATGATCATCGAAAGGCTGCCGCTACCTGGAGAAAAGTCTTCAAGCGAGAATGGGAGTGTTCACATAGCTACCAAGTAAGTCCTCAAAGCTTGATAAGATACCATACAGGTCCAGAAAAGTGGACGTGCACTTGTGAGCCATTTCTTCCGAGTCGTTTCTTACTCTGCAAGAATATTGTAAGCTGTTATGAGAAAATGCAAGGTGCCGTGAAGCTTTTTTCGGAGGTTATTTGCCAGAGACAAAGGATATTTTGGGCAGAACAGCAACTGGCTTTGTGTCCTCGATATACATCGTCAGTAAATGTGGTGCTTGAGGATAGTGACAGTGAATTTGAGACTAGTTCCGATACCGAGGAACAAGAGCTTGAAAATATTGAGGAAGTGATAGAAGAGCTGGAAGACTCAGATGACGGAGGCTCAATACTTGAAGTTGATTCTATAATATTGTCCCTAGATTCTTTCATGGGTCTAGTTCGTGAGCAGCAAGAAATTGGTAATGACAAATTTCTTGGAAAATTTGCCGAAAGTAATACGAAAAACATTATTCATCGTCATGAAATTCAGTAGCAGAAAAGACGACGGACCATGCCAAAGACTTGGGTTATTAACAAGCTTTTTTTTTTTTTTTGTTTTTAAATCATTTTAATTTGTATTTCCATGTACTACAGGTAGTATTTCTATGAGGCTCATGTTTGTACTCCTTCTCAACCTAGCTTCAAACAGCTTCTACGCCTTTAAGTAGCCTCTGTGAATTCGGTAGAATGCCTCGGCGGGCGATGGTTTGTAAGTTGTCAACGTAGATCTCAAAAGAAGTTGGCATTTTGTAAATAATTGAAAATAATGATATAATGTGTTAGTGTGTTGATATAAATGATACATACAGACTATGATTCCGATTTAACCATTTCATCGATAAAAATTCAATTTTTTTTTCTAAATATCAGTTTCCATTATTAGGCTGATGTTTCTACATTCCCTATTTATGAATCCATGTAGGTTTGTGGATTATTGTCTTTGAAAATTTCAATAATTGACAAAAGAATTACACGTTCGGAACTACTGGAGTTCGGCTTATGTAATCTCACGTATCATTTTTTTTTTGTGCACATTAAGGGGCGTTTAAAGTCGCGCGTAGTTTAGCCGCACGCCACTTATGCACTGCACTTGTTGACCCTTAATTTTTCGCTGAGGATCGCAAAAACATCAACTACGTTGCCTAGCAGCATGTTGTTTTCCGAATATTTTACAATTTCCTACATAAAATAATTTTCCATTTTAATCTTCTTTTTCTTTGGATCACCAACAAATTATGGAATTTCAATCTAAACAATATTGCACAAGATGCATGTACGAATGCCCTGTCGAGGGATTTTATATCAACAGGGAAAGCGACGAAAGAAATGCCTTAAGCATGGCAAACAACGAGTAATATCCCAGGCTATTCCTGAAGTGGATCATGGGGACAACTTTATACATGAGATCAAGACTTGGAGTTGAACGGCAAATAAAGTAGGTCATGAAACGTTTTAGTTCTGGCATCAGTTCATACTCAAAATTTGAATCGGATAAGACCAAGCGGATTGACGTATCGTACACCTTTGGCCTTGAATAGTTACCCATCATTTTTGGGCAATCTCTCGAAATGAGTGGTTAGGATACTTTTGATTTTAGCCTGCTTAGCCTTGCCATTAACCATCTTGGTTAATCCACAAAGCCGGGGGTCATAAATTCCGGCGCTCATCCTTCAATAGAGAGAAAATTAAAGTATACAACTATTTTTACTCTCAAGATAAATCTCGATGGCATAAGTCTATATCAACAGACAGGCGTGATTGGCGCCAGATGAAACGATATGATTGCCAAAGTCTTAAAAAACTTTGGCCAGATTTTTCAAATTGCAGGTTGTCTATAATCATGGGTCACAACCATCAAGATTCATATGTTGAAATAGAATTGTCATAACCATCAAGATTCATATGTTGAAATAGAATTGTCACAAGACCCTGCAACAATGAGACTATAAACCAGGCCCACATGCCGAACACATCCTCATCCTACTTACTGCAATATTCAATCATTCCATCCGTTCAGGGAGAGTCTTTGATTTAATATGAGACACTCATGTTACCCCCCAAATCACGCAGAATAGAAAAGAGACCATTCACCGTCACCACTATTTTCGCCTGACTCTTTGTACATGATCTCTCTTCGCGGGCGAAAAGTCAAACGTCATGATTACAACGACATAACATGGGTAAAATTGCTGTTTCCAGTTCAGCCGAAAAAGACCCTAAATATTGAAGTGAAGTCATGACGTGCTCTAGTGTAATTGAATGGCAGAAATCAGCTGAAGCCGAATTTACGTCTTTGGTTTCAACAGGCACTGCCATCGTAGTTGACCGCAGAGATTTTCTACCAAAAAGATCCATTTTTACAAGAAAATGGGGTTTTAGATGAAAGACGCATACGAATGACACTCTGGATAAGTATAAGGCTCGCTAGACTGTGCGTGGATTCAAATAACAGAAAGAACTATACTATTTTGATACATTTGCTCCAACCCCGCGAGCTGATACTATGAGGCTTCTGTTGGTACTTGGCAATCATCTCGGGTGGCACAGATTATAAAGTGATTTTCACACAGCCTTTCTCAATCCAGACTTAGATGTTGGTTGTACTTCTCATCCATATGCACCAAGACTTTGATCAGAAAGGCAAAGTAGTCAGACTAGAAAAGGGTCTTTACGGCCTAAAGTAAACAGCTGCCCTATGGCATGAAAAAGTAAAAATCGAACTCCAAAGGCAGGTCTTGAAACCGATTGAGTCGGATGTCTGTTTGTTCATAAATAAGACCAAAAATATCTTCGTACTTCTTCACGTAGACGACTTCCAGATCCTGGGCTCGAACGTTTAAAAGAACCAAAATCTTGCAGAGGCTCTGAAAGCAAAATTTAACTCTAAAATTGTGTTAAATGACCTGTTTCTTGGTGTTTATGTCAGTCATGACAAAAATAATCTAAGACTTTCACTAGGACAGTATGCGTGTGAGCCTTTCTAGACATAGTCTCAGCAACTGTAAACCAGCTACAACGTCAATGGAATGTCTTGTGGAAGTCTTTTCCGAGCCAGTATCCAGAGAGCGGGCGTCATATTTCAACCAGACTGTTGGAGGTCTCCAATATCTAGCAAACAAAACACGTCCGGACATTGTCTTTGCCACAAACCACTTAGCTCGCTTCCTCACCAAACCTTCTGAACAAAATTTAATGGCTGCGAAACGCGTCCTCAAATACATCAAGATGGACCCTGATTCTGGACTGATATTTACTAAGGATAAGGATCTTGTCCTTGAAGTCTACTCCGATTCGGATTTTGCGGGAGATTCGTCTACATCACGCTACACATCAGGTTCACTCACAATGCTTGGTGGTCCCATCTTCTCGAGATCGCATCTTGTTAGAAATTCAGGTTTTTACGTACTTAAAATCCATAGTTGGTGGATATGAACACTGAGATCATCCTTACCGTCATTGCGCTTAGAATTGATATTGGTGGCGAAGTCTGAACTTATGTCATCTGCCAAGATATTTTTAGGCATATTACATTTTTAGTCATTCTGCCGCGACACCATTTTTTATGACATCTCTTTGTTGTGACATCATTTGTCTTCACAAGAACACTACATCAAAAATTTATTATCTCAATTGACGCTATTTGGGATATAGAATTATTGTTTATACAGGATTAAATATTCCTCTAATTAAATAGAAAAAAATAGTATTATTAATTTACAAGATATTCATCCTTGAACAGCTCTTTGTGAAGTTTGTTATTTTTATTAAATTTTGCCAATATTCTTTGAGATAATCCTCCTAGAACCAATACCAATTTATAACACATCTTCAGCGAGAGGTGGTTTTTTCAAGCAGTGAAGCAGAATACCTTGCACTCACAGAGACGTGCCGGTGCATTACCTGATTGCATAACGTCCTAGAAGAAATTGGATTAAGTGAAGTTGTGAAAGGATCGAAGTGTACCAAAATAAAAGAAGACAATCGGTCAACTATTGCACTTTTTAAGAATCACGACAATCATAAACGATCACGTCACGTGAAACTCCATAATCACTATTGCCGTCAATAATATCAACAAGGACTAGTTAATGTTGAATATATTCCAACTAATGAACAACGAGCTGATGCAATGACTAAAACAGTATCATTACTAAAGATTCTATGATTATTATTTTTTTAATTGAACGCTGTACACAGCGAGGAGTGTTATAAAAGTGTTTTACGACTTCCTCATGATAGCTGTTATAAAGGTAAGAGTGAACGGAGGAAATATTGACAGGAAGGTTTCTAAATGATAACTTGAAGTATCAATATTAACTACTAATTGAATATGTTCAGATCTATGTAGATTTAGGAGAAAAAAAATAGTAGTCGGGATCTCCATACTTTCTAAACAATGCTCCAAATATCCTCGCTGCTCATGAAGGAATCACCTGGAAAGTTCTACCGTTACTTCTAATGACTGCTACCCCTTAATCATCGTAATCTCGAACGTGAATAGCATAACAATAGCGTACTAGCGTCTTGGCGGTCTACGCCGATTCAATCTAAATGTAAATAAACAAGTGCGAACATAGAAAATAATATAGATACACAATTGATTATACGTGTTCCACTGCCTCATAATCTATGATTTTATGATAGTTAGTCATTGTACAAATTTAACCGAAAACGTCTATCATTACCTTTTTTACGAAAATATTTCATGTTACCCCAAAGACGCCTTGAGTTACATTGTCAGAAGCGGCATGTAGACAACGAGTCAAGGACAAGGCTTGGACAAGGGTATTCAGGCTGAAGGTTGCCATCCTACATTATGCAAGAGATAGATGCATAACCACTCGGCCAAAAGGCCAGACCAGAATCATAGAACACTATGATTCGGGTTATCTCCATATATATATATATATATATATTATACAACGAGCAATCCTGACATACATGCATGGATAAATTAAATGATAAATACAAAAATTAATGTTATTACATGAAGCTATTGATAATACATTGTTGCAGAGCGTTAATTTTGAATCCAAGTCAGCGGCACATTTCGTTAATTCTTAAGCGGCTGGATTTTTTACTAAACTGCGGATTCTAGCAGAATCAAAAATAACTTGGTCGAGAAATCTTGTGTTGCGACGATCTTTCTGTACCTCAAAAATTCTAATTTCACTTCGCATCATTTTCTTCAACTCAATATACTTATTTGTCATAGGGACCACATCATCCGAAACTTAAAGACCAGAATTCTTTGGATGATCTTCTGTCAGTTTGCTCTCATCCAAATCAGACATTAACTGCACAACTGAATCTTCGTCTGTATTTTTTTAGACTATTAAACAAAGTCTGATATCCTGGACGTATTACAATTTGTTCCTGAATCCAGAACTGACTTGACTACTGGCGCTGAGCACTGCCAAAGAACTTAACGGGATCCTCAAACTCTAAATAGCAGTAGATTACATGCTTGAAGATGAGGAATCGACTCAATAGAAACAACTAACAACCACAAATCCACTTTACCGGACATGTATGATATTTATTGAGGCTGTCTAAGCTTACCATATGAGTTTGAAATTACTTCCATTGCTTCTTGAATGCCTTACGCCAGCTGGAAATTCCCTTTCGACAATCGCCAAAATGATCTTCATTCTATTATATCCCTGCGGAATCGATCTAGATGTCATAATCCAAATCAACAGGTTGATACGTAGCCAGTCAAATCGATCTAGGTAATTGTGCTTAATTTTGTGCCAGTGAGACTCCACAATTATTGTCGTCTTTAGGACCGGGATCTTGACTGGATTTTGCAAGCGAGCCCAAAATCTCCACTGTCCGGGCCTACGCTAATTGATGAGGAAGTTGGCCCATAGTCTACAGTAATTGCGTCCTCTACACCATGTATACATCTCCCTAGCATATTCCTGATGTATGACTTGTGGGAACCGGAAAGCACCGTTGCGGTCCGGAATAATAATGTGAGAGTTAAAATGACGGCTAAACATTGAAAGAATCATTTCCCGCTCATTACTTTCAAACATGGCTTTTCTAGTTTCACATTCGTAAACGACAAATCTTCATAATTGTTTAGCTGAATTAAATTTTAGTATATTAATTGGATTTTTTGAAGCCACGTAATTGTGCTCTGAACCTAATCGCTTAGTCGGATGAGAGCCCCAGAATATCTCGAGGCTGTGGACTAATTTTTTGGTGTTGTCAGGAAAGTAATTTCTCTGTGAATTCGTCTCAGTGGAGTCCTTTAGTTTTATTCTGATGAAGCACTTGGGATACCAAAAGCATAGCTGAACATTGGTTGATAGCCAAACTTATTGAATAGCATTTATTTCTGATTTTTTCTTATCTTAACCCGCAGGAGACGGAGCAAACCCTGAAAGCCGTAATTTTTCAAGAAACTTGACAAGAATCTGCGCTAAGTTAACAGAGAGAGTGTGTTCATTTAATCCAAACCTCTCTATAAATAAGTAAGCAAGTGGGATTCTAGCCCCATTTAGCTCAACAAGCATAGTAGATAGATAAGTCTATGCCTGTATTACAAGTGCCACGTGTTGCATCTATCGCACTTTCCTTGATTTTCGGTTCTAGGGTACAAAAATAAGTAATATTATATACTCCTAGGGCCCTAAAATCGGTAATATCAAATACTCAGCAGCACTTGGAATGCGACCGAATTGTCCAACATAACATAAATAGTTCTGGAACTTTTATTGTTCAAACTGAGTAATATTGAGCCTGAAGTGACCATTGCGCCGCGTATCTTCGCATCGTATACTTGAGTGCCACTTAGGATTTCAGAATAACTGAGTAGTGGACTGTTCATTCGAACACTTGTGTAAGCCGTAAAACTCTATGCTATTCTCAGCCCTTCTGATCCGGAACCATCCGCGTAAACACAAAGGTAGTCGGGCGACAATCTTGTTAGCCATTCCTTAATTTCTCTGGCAGCCCTCTTTTTATAGATTTGTGTAGGTCTTGGAGCTTGCGGGGCAGGTCTTGAGAGTAATGGCAGTTGTTCTGACTCTGGCAATAGTAGATTCGCCCGTTAGATACGCGAGTCAAGTCTCAGGGTGATTCCACGTTGTCCTCTGTATAATGTGCGGACACCTAGTCAGAATCGGGCCTCTTCTGAAGTCTCAAATTCTCGAGTTCTCAGAGTGTGGTGTTGGTCTTGACGACGGAGTCCAATGGCGACCACGAGATGTCATTCTTTGAAGGGGATTTTCGCTGGTAGAAAGTCCGTTTCTCTTCTCAAGACTTCATTTTGTGCTATCCGCTAAACAGGGAGTGCTGCCCGAATTCCTTCGATGATGACCTGGTCGATAGTATCAAGTTAATTTCCAACAGGATTTTATACTTCAGATCTAGTCGTGGTACTCTTGAGTCCTGGCTACCAAATATCTGCGCCATGCAGAGCGATAGGATGATTACTATGCGGACTATCGTAGTCATTTGGCCGGGGAGAGGACCATATGTACAGGATTCAAGATGTCTAAGATGCTTTACAGTTCTCATTTCATTGCTGGCCCACTCTAATGTGTGGTGTTTGAACGTCAACCTACGGTCGAAGTAAAAGCCAAGCCATCTGATTTCTTATGATGCTGTGATCTCATTAGGACCAGTATTAATTTCAGGAACCTCTTTCTATGTGACCCGGGGCCCAAAAAAATATCCCCTGCCTTTCTAGGACAAAGAAGACTGCTTTTATGGAGCCCCGTACTAGAATATCATCTAGCTACCTTTATACGGCTGTTGCCGCGTCTTCCGGTGATTCCCCGATTCCAAGTATCGCGATATCAACTGCATACCCAAACACTCACTGGATACCCTCTACCACTTCGGCCATATATAGGAGAAAAAGAATTGGTGATAGGGCGATCCTTGAGGGACATCACACTCTAACCGTCTCGGTTCGGTAGTGCCTAGCTCGTACCGGACTCACCCGTAGTAGCCTTAAAGGAATGATCTTGTTCATTGTGTGGCTTTTTTTTGGCCAGCTCTTTTACCTCATGCGTTAAATCAGCCTTTTATGAAGGACTGCATCGAGAGCCTCTTTCAAATCCAGAATCATTAGCACATCTTTTTGGTGTAGGCTCAGAGAATGTTCGTTATCATGTCGTACGCACATCCAAAAAGGTCGTTTACGGATCTTCCTGGGAGTGCCCCAAAGAGGTTTTTGGGATAACCTGGTTGCTGAAGGCTGTGAAAGCCCTTTTTTTTTTTTTTTTTGCAATAGGCTTTGCCAATCCTTTAC
>JAHYSP010001090.1:12304-23125 GCA_019455505.1 Pleochaeta shiraiana
TAATATAATTATACATAATGAAAAATTGTTGAGCAATGTTTCCAGTGAGGTGAAATTGAAATTCAATTAAGAAGTAAAACTAAATACCACAGCTGTTGTCTCCCCATACAAATTTAAGGTTTTTAGTGCGTGTTAGTGTGAGATAGTGTGAAGCCAGAGCTCAAATAGGTAAAGCTCTTTTTTTCTCTCAACTTAAGTCCCTGCCTATAATATGCAAGTAAAACTAATTGACCCTGATAGCCTGTACGCACAATCGCTACTCATTCAGGACCCTTAAGATAAATATAGCGACCAGCTTTACAAGTTTCCTTTGAACTGTTTCTCATTTTTATCTCCTGTAAATCTGCAAAAATTATTATACTCTTCATCAGGATCAAAATCAAAATCAAATTAAAGCTTTGTTGATAGGTTCCAATTATCCGAGTGAGCTTCGAGTTAGTCTAACCACTTTGTTTACTAACGTTTTCGGAGAATGAATCCTCGAGTTTTTCCACTAAGTCATGGATGCTCACTTCATCCGAGACATCAGAGTTTAAGTGATTCAAGAATTTTTCTAATGAACCATCTATCGATATTAGTCAACTAATTGCACCTAGATTCTTTTACTCAATGGAAATGGATATACTCACTACAAAATAGCGGCTCAACTCTATGTCACGTATAATTAACAACTGCGTACTATTCAAGGTGGATGTATATCTTTCAATAGGAAGACTAGCAGTTCTTCAAAACTTACATTTGACCAAGTTGATGAGCCCTATGAATTTGTGCGTAGCTCTCGAGAAACACGAAAATTGTCGAACCTGGAACTTTTTCTAAATATTACCCTTAATGAAATGACAATCCAC
The DNA here is from genome assembly GCA_019455505.1 of Pleochaeta shiraiana. NCBI lineage: Eukaryota > Fungi > Ascomycota > Leotiomycetes > Helotiales > Erysiphaceae > Pleochaeta > Pleochaeta shiraiana. Next base: position 13,153 of record JAHYSP010001090.1, read on the forward strand.
CATTCGCAGTATTCTTAAGAAAAGGGTTTATGAGCAATTGCTTTTTCGAAGTTTTTCCCCGCATTCTGAGGGAAATAGAATGGTACGAAAAGCATAGGCTGATCACCATTTACCTTGAAAATAGCAGTAGTCTCGGTTTCTGTGGAGCGATAAAACTTGGATCAAGGATAGTCCAATAATATTAAGTAATGTTACAAGGTGAGTCTCGTTAACTTTTGATCAAAACTACCTTGAAATCTAGGAACTTTGAAAGAAAGGCGGAGACTGCGATATTTATTGCCTTGTAGACAGAAATGGGAAAATAACCTTTGGATGTTTTTGGAGAGTTTTTAGGAAGCTGAGAAAGGTCATTACGTCTTGTGAAGTCGAATGGAAGAATACGTCTTCTGAGAGTTGACGTTATCATATCCTTACAATGGTTGTGAACTGGTTATGAACTGGTCAAGTTTGAGATAGGAAGAGATGGGTCATAGACACCAATTAAAGCATAATAATGAATTAGTTCACCGAGCCCCTGATAGGGAATATCTCGGTGCGTACAGGATTAAACCTGTTTTTTGGCCTGCTTACTTCCCAGACTTACTCTCTCACTGGAATATTGAAAACAAAAAAAATCGCTGTGGGTCTGAACATACTTATGTTTTCAATATACCAGTATGATAGTAAGTCCCATTGATAATATATTGTCCCCCTTTTAAGTTAAATTTTTGTATTTGAAGAAAACTCCTTAAAATTTGTGACATAGCGAACAGAACAAACCTTTTAGCCCTAGCTGAATAAATGGTGGAGAATAATTAAGTCGATTTACGCTCCATGCCAAGAATTTTTGCCTCCAAAAGGTAATTCCAGTCTTGTGTTTAAAAGCCTGAACAGATTTGGCCTCGCTAGAAAAAGATTAATATGAAAAGCTTCCATGTTTGTACAAAAAATGGCTAAATAATCCCCCAATAATGTCGACTGTAAGTTTTTCTAACATGCTTTTTGCAATTGAGTAAAATTTTGCAAAATATCTGACAACATCTTGCACAGCTTAGATTAATTTTAAATAACTCATTTTCCAGATTATGAGGTGTTGAAGCTTCTTTATTACGGTTGAGATAATTTCAATTTAAGATTTCCACTCGCGTCTCTTAAAAGATTTTCTGCCTGCCTCTTTTGCTAGAGTTGACAACTATCAAATCTAGGATAAATCCAATAATCTGACTACAACCACCCGAGAGTTTGTACATGTTCCATTTGCAACTTTGGTCTCTAGCATATTCCATATACACTCATGCATTATGCTCAGATTAAATCTAGTTCGTTAGAACAGCTCAAGAGAAGCTCAGATTTTATTGAAGCCAACTGCTATTGTCTTCGCACTTTTTATCATTTGACTGAATGACTCATAATAACCGTGTATTCAGAGGATTCGAGCCGCCATTTGTGGTACATGTTGAAGTGAGGAAGTGAGGTTGTGCACGTGAAGCTTCATCAAGGGCTCAATCTACAAGGAAGAACTCTTGCTTTGATGGCAATAATTGTTAATTTGAATGAGATATTGAGCGTGGGTTTAGACCATGTAGAAGGTCTTAAGTGTGGCGTGGTGCGAAAAATACTGAACGCAACTGCAATTCTAAAGTAACAATCAGCTAGTTCTGCGTTGATAAAGCATATAAACAATTATGCCGTAATTTCTCTAGGATTTAAATAGAGCAAGTGTTGCATCAACTCTAGATAACGCTTAGTGATTAGATTTTTATTAACCAGGATCTGATTTGAAGTGACTGATTGGCTCATAAATCACAAACAGATCGCTTGATAGCAGGCCTCCCCTTGTAATTCCAGTTCGCGCTAACGATCACAAGGCGTAAGCCAAGAGAAATTATTCAAGATTTTTGGTCAATCACTCCCATTGTCATTTGACTCCTTATAAGACTCTACTGGTCTTATTTCCTAAATTCCAAAATTTTGAAGAACAAATTTTGGATGTCAACTATGAAGCCTGAGGAGCCTCCCAGATTAGCTGCTTAAACTGGCGAAGTACAGCTTCGCCATAAGTCCTCAGTTACACAATTTTATTGATGTACCTGCCTGTATTTACTTTTTGAATCTGCCAAAGAGTTAAAAGTCATCTTAGTAGTGTGGATTAAAAATTTTCGACATGTCTAATCCGGTACTAGACATCAACAAGCTCGAGTCATTACCTTCAGAGCAGCAAGATATCTATCTCCTTAATTTCGCCTCATCTTTTACAAAACATGTTCGGCAGATGACCTCCGATGATTGTAGCGCTCAGCAATCACAAATCAAGAAAGAGCTATTCCAAATTTTAAATCTTTCATCAAATCCTCCATCTCGAGTAATACGTAAAAATATAGGAAGGTGTCTTGCACATATATTGGGGAATGGTGATAGAAAATTACTATTTGAAACTATAAATGATTTACATGCAATGATTGGGAGTGGAAAGAATAAATCTGAGACAGAATTAAAATTTAAGCATGCAGCAATATATTGCCTCGGTGAACTTTTTGCTGCTGCAGGCGACAGTGCAATCGGATTGCATCCCCTTGTATGCGCCTCTTTTCTCAAAACATTAAAGTCCTCGAGTCATCATGCCGGAGTGAGAGCTGCAGTTTTTGAAGCTTTAGGTAAAATTGTAGGAATTATTGGAAACAGTATGGACGAAAATATAGCTAGAGATGTGTGGAAACAAGCAAGGAATCACGCATCGACTGATAAGGCTGTTTTAATTCAGATCAATGCATGCCAAACCTTATGTCAATTTGCGACAAAAACAGACTATTTCCAAAACTCGAATGATTTTGAACACCTTAAGTCAACCTTGTTCAAAGTGATGGACTCACCGAACTCAAAGGTCCAGTCGGCTGCTGCAGACTGTCTCGCAGAGGCTCTAGTAAAAAGTCATTCTGAAACCCCTGCGAATAATAATGATCAACCTAAACCTAAAAAATCGAAAAAGTCAAACGCTAAAAGACAAAAAGGGGTCGGAGATGACGAAGATGAAATTCAAATACCTGAGAGTCCAAACCCTAAAAAGTCTCAAAAATTATTATTCACGCTCCCTGAAATTCTAAAACAACTGTCTAATTTTTATGTTAAAAGCTCAACGAGCAGTAATTCACGAGCGGGCCTAGCTGTTTGTTATACAAGGATTTTCCAGAATCTTGGGGAAGGAAATGTAGAATCGATGTACATGAAGATCGTTGAACATCTTACCAACGATTTGCTGAGCCATACAAACATAGCGAGTAACCGATATCGATTGTTATGCGCAAGAAAATTCGTTCAAGTAATTCTTGAAGATGTGATCGGAAGGTCAATACTAGCTGATGCTAGTCAAATTAATACCGCTACAAATTTGATTAATGATGTTCTCAAAAATTACCCCCAAGTTATTAAAGAGCAGACAGAACCTAGTAAGCATGCTTTGATCACAGTGCTGAGCGCATTAGCATCATTAATCAAGAATCTGGGGATGGCTTCAACCTCTTTTTCTGAGCCTTGTCGAGATGGCTTACTGCAAGTTCTCCAGCATCCAAGTTATACTGTCCAAGTCTATACTTCCTACTGTTTACGAGTCTTTACACTGGCTTGTCCACAGCAATTAATACCATGTCTCACTATTTGTATGGAAAATCTCAATCGAGAGCTAAATCAAATCACTGCAGGCAGGAATTCCTTTCAACGATGCATAAGTTATGCAATCGGATTATCAGCAATGATTAGTACTTCATCTTTACAACCACTCTATGGCTCTGTAGACGTCAATAGCCGCATACTCTCTCTCGCTATCAGTTTGCTCAAATCAAGCAGCAACTCGGAACTTAGAATATCTAGCACACAGATTCAAGTGGCATGGACATTAATAGGTGGACTAATGTCTTTAGGCTCTAACTTTGTCAAAATTCATCTCCCACAACTCCTCCTGTTGTGGAAAAATGCTCTTCCAAAACCACCAGTTAAAGACTTTACATCCCAGCTTAGCTACTTCGATTCATACTTTCTAACACTAGTCAGAGAATGTGCACTAGGCTCCATATTGGCGTTTTTGCAATTTAATAGCAGGCTCTTGACCCTAGATGTCTCAAAGCGTATAACTGCTATGCTTCAAAATACTACTTCATTCCTTCAAAATCTTCCGTCAAAAAAATTTAGTGATGATATCACCCAACGTCTTATTCCCTCGCTACAATTATATAATATAGAACAGATGACCCAGCGTCGCGTCTTGCAATGTTATATTCGATTGATAAACATTACTCCTGGAAGTAAAGAAACCTTACTTCACTCAAATATTCTAACTCTAGCAGTGTCTCTTTTTGCTGATCCAGAGTATTACAGCCCAAATTCTTTCAGTAATTCAATTGCAAGCTCCGCAGGCACGTTTGAGACAATTTGGGATGTTGGTGATAATTGTGGCTATGGCGTTACTGGCTTAGTTCGTGGATTTAATATCAAGAGACTCTATGGTCAACAAGATAGTGATGAATCAGATAGTTGGATGGAAGAAATCGGAACAAATGCAAATATTTCACATGTCTTGGTTTCCCCTATTTGCAAATCATTGGAACACGATTCCCTTTCGATATTTCTTGAAGACCTTGAAATTTTCGATAATATGCCGGATCCACCTGCTACAGAAGTTGTTAATGTAGCCATTCAACTTTTTGCTCTTGCGTTTCCTCTATCTCCATCAAAGATTCAAGAGAGTATTCTCGAACAAATCACAACGTTTTTATCTGCTGGCCTGCTACATCGTGACCCGGGGCGAAAGGCAGCTATGAGTATTAATGTTGCTACAGCACTCTATTTTACCTTGAAAGTTGCAACAAAAGAAACATCATCTCCATCTGGAGATGTAACGAATGCAGCTGTCGAAAAACTCATGCAAGATTACCTGCGCCAATATGTGACTCATCCGGATCAGTATGTACGACGAATTGGATATGAAGGTCTAGCCAGAATGTGCAAGAGCTCTGGTAGTGCCTTTACTAACACAGAAATTAAATACCTTGTGGATACAATCGTGAATAATCGTGAACCTAGCGCTAGAGCTGGTTGTGCAAAAGCACTTGGCTCAATTCATTCCCAAGTTGGAAATATGGCAGCGGGGTTTCATCTGAAAACAATTATTGGTATTCTTATGTCACTTTGTAATGATCCTCATCCAATCGTACATTTCTGGGCTCTGGATTCCTTGTCCAGGGTCGCAGAATCTGCTGGATACAATTTCTCAGGATACGTGCTCAGTTCTTTGGGTATGCTTGGTCAATTATATGTATCAGATACTCATAATGAAGAGGTGTCGTCCGCAATTACTTCAAATCTAGAAATGGAATTATCTACTTCTGCTGTTATTGTACGTTGTATCAATTCTCTTGTCAACGTACTTGGACCAGATCTACAGGTAGTGACTAAGCCTCGCGAGTTAATTTTGACACTTGTAAGTCAATTCCAAGATGAAAAAAGCCCTCTTGTCCATGCTTGTAGTCTACGTTGCTCGGAACATCTTTCTCTTTATGCACCAGGACATGTTGACTTCTTTGAATACGTTAGACTTCTACAAAAGGAACTCAATTCACCTCATCTATATTTAAGAGATATTGCCGTAGATGGTCTTTACAATTTAATGAAACGGAATTCAGAAGATGTGGTAAAAGCTGCGGAAGATGGATTTGAAGACCAACTATGGCTGGCACTGGACTCTGCACCAAACCATGATGGTATCAAAAATGTAATTAAAATTTATTTGGAACAATCATGTTTGTTTGAGACTTCGCGTTGGCTTCAAAGATGCCAAGCTGTTCTCTCAATGACCCGACCTAAAGCTTTAGAGACAGTCAAAGATTCTAGTAAAGTCAATACACTACCAGATCTAAGAGATGAAGAAGTGGCAGGATTTGCAGCTGATTCGGGTGTGGGTAAAGATGAGTTAGAAACATCGACACCTGGACAAGAACCTTTAAGGTGGCAAGTTCGAACTTTTGCCATGAATTGTTTAAGCGATATATTTCATATTGTTAGTAAATCAAACACTGATGGTTCTTCGTCTGCTACGATGACACTCCAAAAAAACATTGCAGAAGTCATACGTATGGCGTTTTCGGCATCCACCTCTAACATAGTAAAGCTCCGGGTGTGGGGGCTGAAAATTATCGAAGCAACTTTAAAAATGTTCGGAAAGACACCTGATCCTGACTTTGCAGAGGCTTCCCTTCTCGAACAATTTCAAGCACAAATCAGCTCGGCTTTGACTCCTGCTTTTGCAGCTGATTCATCCCCCGAATTAGCTTCAGAAGCAGTAAATGTATGTGCAGCATTTATTGCTACTGGAATAGTCACTGATGTCGAAAGAATGGGTCGAATTCTGAAGACACTAGTAACAGCCCTTAAAAACTTCTCGACGGGAGTAGAAATTCACTCCATTGGGGAGCTCAAAGATCTTAGCCCCAATGCGCAAGTAATGGTCAAAATGGCCGTATTTTCAGCCTGGGCAGAACTTCAAGTTGCAAGTACAGAACAACAATATTTGATTGAGGTTCTCAAACCATATATAGGTATACTTACCCCTTTATGGCTTGCCTCACTCAGAGAGTTTGCACGACTTCGATTTGAACCGGATATTTCAATGAGTTTGGGCCCACCATCACTCTCAGGTAGCCTAGATAGCATTTATTCAGCACTTAATCGTGAGACTCTTCTTGGATTCTACCAAGACTCATGGTTGAAACTCGTTAGTGCTATTGCAAGCCTTATCGAACAGGACAGCGAATTTGTTTTCGATGCTCTTGACGGTAAACAGGCTGATATCTCGAGTACAAATGGTCATCCAACAGGAAATGATATTAACTATCGTGACGAACCCGTTGCATTTTTTTTTGTTCTATTTGGTATTGCTTTTGAAGCTCTATCTACTCGACTTGGCAGCGATGCATTAGCAAGTAAGGAACAAACTTTAGGTATCTTACAAGCTCTCAAGAAGATTCTTCATCCAAGTGTTTCTGGCCATGCGATTTATAAAGAGGCTATTTTCTCCGAAACTATGGACTTACTGGATCGTCTTGTGCTTACTGAAGGCTTAGATGTTCAGGGTGTTATTGTCCAGATAGTACGAGGGCTTTGCATTTCTCATCCATTTGCAACCAAATCAAAACAGTTGGAAGACGAAGACTTATCAGAAGATATAGAGCAATTATTTGAGCTAACTCGTATCATTGTACTCGTTCTCGCGGGTCTCCTACCAAATTTAACTGAGGCTCAACAACCAGCTCGCCATAAGCTAACTGAAAAATCGATATCATTAATTAGTATATCTCTGAATGCTCTAGTTGATGCTGCCGAAGTATTTCCATTAATCATAAAAACAGACCTTCATGCCTGTATTATTCAAATTTTTGCGACTATACTTGGAACTGAAAGCTGTCAAGCATTTGTGGTCCCTCAGTCACTCCCAACTTTTAAGCGCTTCATTGAAAGCCTTTCTACAACACGAGAAATTGGCTCTAGAAAAACTGAGAATACTGTTATCCAAATCCGGGGTTGTCTTAAACGTTTATTATCAATTTATCTCCAAGCACAAAAGCGAGAAACCAAATATTCTCTGCCTTGTGTAAAGAATACTCTTTTGGCATCTGCAATACTTTTTACAGGTGGTACAAATCAACTCTCGGTCAAGGAACCTCCCGTTAGAAGATTCTTAGATGAATTTCTGGACTGTCTAAATGATTGTATGGTAAGTTATATAATCGAGGTATCGTTTTCATACTAATAATTTTGTAGACTGCCAAAGTTGCAGCAAGTTGTGTTCGCTCACTACTTCTACATATGCCAAAGACATCTGCAGATCAGAGCATTTCTCGTTACTTGCTACCGCGCCTTATTTATTTCGGAACCAGTATCGGAGTAAAAGATCCAGAAAATGCCAGGTCATTAGTTATGCATACACTGACCATATTTGTCTCTACATTAACTGAGGAAGCTAAGACAGTGGCAATAAATCTTGTTCTACCAGCACTTCTTGCTAGAGCAATTTTAGAGGGTCCAAGTGTGTACAAAGAGACAAGTGCAAGACTTATGGATCTTGCTAGTATAGATCAAACTGCCTTTCGGAATGCGGTTAGTAAAATCAATGATGGGCAAAAGCAATTCATGGAAAGCGTCATCATCGCAGGTAGACAAGAAAATGCTCCCAATAGTAGCCAGAAAGAAGAAGATGAAAGAAACAAGCCTACTATTGCGCTTAGGATGAATTTTGGAGATTGAGCGCAGCAATTTAGTGAATATTTCCTCACGATTATCGAAAAAATTCTACAGTATTATAAGGAAAGTCTGTGTACACTCACCATGACTGTGTCTCCTCATTTTGAATCCACTGTACCTGATCATGAATGTTGTCATTTTGGATCATCTAATCAACAATTCAAACTTAATACTCTAGGATCAAATCCTTCGTTTAAAGTTTATCTCTGCAGGATGGATGTCTTTCCTCCTCATTTATGAATTGAATTTTCCAAAATACTAATAGGTAGTTGAAAATTATCCTAGTCTAACACATCAATTCTAGTTGGTGGAGTCGAAGCTATTAAAGTCTTGACCAAATCTTGCACTTTCAAATAATCAACGCATGACGAAACGATGTGTATAATAGTTTTTTAAAATTTAGTCTTTTCAAAGATTTTATCCCGGGACTGTAAATAGAAGAGGAGCTCCTAGCCCGAATTAGATTTCTTGGGCTAATGTCTAAAGAAAAAAGAATCAAGAGTAATAATTCTTTTTTTTAAAAAATGGGATTGAATAGGGTATCAGGTCAAGTTGATCCCTGAAAAGCTTGGGAGACGGTATGATCAATGTGATTCACAGGAGGGTTGTACTTTTCTAGAACCCCATGCACCATATTCGAATTTTCACATAACTTAAAAGTTAGTTCTTCAAATGAAGCATCTCAGAGAAAATCTTTAACTGAAAGCTCTTGTGATTTCTCTGCTCCCAAATTATTCTGGTGTGATCACTAGCACCTTGAAACCAGCACTTTTCTTTTGCTAGTTTTATTCAGTAATAGAATTTGGAAGCGTTCAACCTTTAGTCAAAGAGAGAACTTAATAAAAAATGAAATATTTTCTCTTTTAGTTACTTTTTCCGGATATAAGAGAAGCCTTCCTTTGAATTTTCTTCCTGCTTAAATACAAATTGAAACATTTTTGTACTGAGAGTATTGATTAAAGAGTATTTACCGCAAGTTTTCATGGATACACGCCGTCAAATCAACACCAGATAGTTAAACATCTCCTTCTATCGATCGACCTCGTGTATAAAACTTTTGTCACCGTGGAATAGAACACATTGGTAAGGATTCTTTCAATCTCGTGGAAGGAAAAGCAGCATATGGACTTATTAAGTGTGAAAAAATTATGAAAAAACCCAAGTATGCCTGTCAATGACCTCAATTAAGAACATTTATTCGTAAGATCAGCTGTAAATCTCAGAGGCTAAAAAACTATGTCAAGAAAAAAATATCAACGGGAAAGAAAGGTCGGGAACCAGGAAATAACAAAGGAAATTTTTGATGAAAGGTTATGAAATGGTATGGTGAGAGGAAAGAAAAAAACGTGTTAACAAATAGTAAATGAATATAGAAAAGTTTGCGAGGATGTTTGTAGATATGAGAGCAGCAAACGAGAAGGATGTCTTTCTCAAGATAGTCTTATTACTATCTTGTCTACTTTTTCTATTAAACTAATGAGAGATTCTATTCCCATATATATATATATATAACTTTCTTGGCATCTAGTATGATTTATAGCATTACTATACCTTGGAAGGAACATCATAGAACTACACATAGAACTGTTGAAAATTGGTGTCAAAACAGCATTATCCGGAAACGGAAATTTCTGTTTATTGTAGGGCTATAATTATTGTCAATAATGCAAGATATTTCATGACTATCTTTGCATCACTCAGCCACAAT
>JAHYSP010001126.1:0-13192 GCA_019455505.1 Pleochaeta shiraiana
CGTAACGTCCACGCTATCTCTAACCGGCCGAGTCTAATCTGTAACATCAACGCTAACTTTAACCGAGTGAGTCTAATTTCTAACATCAAAGGTAACACTTTACCCGATCAAACATAATTTGTAACAATCATACTGTCTTACAAATTATTGTCTTCAATTACAGCCGATATCATCGCATTCTTATAACTACTTACAGTTTGCCGATTAAAATGCTGTTGGTACTAATTTTATCAATCTTGACGTCTGCAGGTGCCTCAATCTGGCCCGCACCACAGACTTTTGAGAAAGGAACTGGCTCACTTTGGATTGCACCCGATGTTTCTTTTTCTTACATCCCCGCCCTCTCGCTATCAAATGGTAATATAAGTAGTCAGAAAATTATTCAAGATCTTTCTTTATCTTTTGAGCATATTAACAGTGTAAGCAATTGTATTCTTTGCCTCTCCATCTCTCACTTCTCATTTGCCACATTTGAATGAGTCATATTGATCCAGTCTTTGCCAAAGTTTAGGGATTTTTAGCGTTGCCAAATAGCAATATAACTACTCAGACAATTGTCCTGGATGCCATAGAAAGGACAAAAGAGAAAATCTTTCATCAAAATTTTGTACCCTGGAAATTTCATCCCCGCAATCAAATAACAAATTTTGAGCCAGATTCCCAATCTCCCAAAACTTTCATATCAGAGGTTATAATTTCTCAAACCAAACCTGATAGCCAGACATCATTTAAGCCTCTGGCCGGTGAGGTCGATGAATCTTATTCCATCAAGATTGATGATGATGGAACCACTAATATTTCTGCTACTTCATATCATGGTGTTCTGTACGCTCTGGAAACTTTTTCTCAGTTGTTTTATGAGCATTCCACTCGTACTGGATTCTACACCAACTTAGCACCAGTTATGATCGTTGACGGTCCTAAATTTTCTCATCGTGGATTACAAATGGATGTTGCCAGGAACTGGTATCCTGTTGAAACTATTTTGAAGATGATAGAGTCCATCTCAATCAATAAGTTCAATCGGCTTCATATTCACATGACTGATTCTCAATCATGGCCCTTAGAGATCCCAAGCTTGCCTCAATTAGCAGAAAAAGGTGCTTACATGAAAGGTCTGGCTTATAGTCCCGATGATCTGACTAGAATTCAGACTCATGGAATTCAACGTGGAGTTGAGGTAGTCATAGAGATTGACATGCCTGGACACACTACTTCTATTGGTTATGGATACCCAGAGTTGATCACTGGGTTTGAAGCACGTCCATGGACGACCTACTGCCTAGAGCCATCTTGTGGCTCTCTTAAACTGAATTCAAAGGAAGTTACTAAATTCATAGAAAATTTATTTGCTGATCTCCTCCCTCGAGTGTCTCCGTATTCGTCCTACTTTCACACCGGAGGTGACGAAGTGAACAAGCAAGTATATCTCTTGGATGAGACCGTAAGATCTAGTGAAACAGCTGCTCTTAAACCTCTTATGCAAAGATTTATCGATCATGTCCACACGCAGCTTCGCGCTGCCAATGTTACTCCTGTGGTATGGGAAGAAATGGCACTTGATTGGAACTTAAATCTTGGATCTGATGTAATCGTACAAGCCTGGTTGTCAGATAAGTCGGTAGCTAAGGCAACATCAAAGGGTTTCAAAGTAGTTGCTGGAGATTTCAAATATTGGGTTGAGCTCCCCTCCTATGAAGTCTTATTATTATAAGTTTTTGTTCTTTTTGGGCTTACTAACTAAAAAATAGTACCTTGACTGTGGGAAAGGAGGATGGTTTAATGTTGAGAATGAAGAACCTTTTCGAAAAAATTTTCCATTCAATGATTACTGTTCTCCCACTAATAATTGGCGCCTTATGTACTCCTATGATCCTCTGAGCAATGTACCTGAAGAGCATCAAAAGTTAGTTCTCGGAGGTGAAGTTCATCTATGGTCAGAACAGACTGATCCCGTCAACTTGGACGATATGGTATGGCCGCGTGCATCGGCAGCAGGAGAAGTTCTTTGGAGTGGACGACAGGACGCTTTCGGGCAAAATCGTAGCCAGATGACAGCTGCACCTCGCTTAGCCGAATGGAGGGAGCGGATGGTTCAGCGAGGCATTAAATCAGGCCCGGTGCAAATGATATATTGCACTCAACTAGAAGCAACTACATGCTCTATTTAAAATCTTAAAATATAGCCAAATGTCGATATGGAAAGACAGTCAGGTATACACACAATTTATTTATCGTTATAATGTCGAAATCTCGATATAATACACGTGTCAGCTTCCAAATCTACTCTGCTTACAATTATCTTAATCTTATTCGACTTACTCATTTATCATTTGTTTAATGTTTCATGCTATGATAGCTGAGAAATTTCCCATTAACATGCCCTTGGTGATGAATTTACTGATAAATAGCTTTGAGAGCCTTGGTTTAAGTCTTGCTCCGTTTGGTTCCGCCTGTTATTCATCAGTCTTTTTACTTGGTTATATATATTCTTCAATGATTTCTTGGAATTTTATGACAACTTCAGTGCATTTTATACATATTTTAGTATATCGAATCTGTCATTGATTAACTGTTGTATTTTTTGAAGAATTTGCATTGTCATAAAAGGAATTGAGGCTGCAGCAATCACAATTGGATCTCATTTACCTAAAGATCTTTTGAGTACTCAATATTTGAATATTAACAAAGATTAAAAGGCCCATGAAAGATTAAGACCGAGGCTCTGGCTGAGTTTCAGAAGTTATAGATTTAAAAAGTCGACTTTTGGAAATGAACGAAGATTTTGCTATTTGAGATCTCATATTGCCACGATAGTTGACGCCATCGGATTTTCTTATCTTGAGAGATATTACTTAGAGCATTAATGACTTGCTCGATATGATAAATTTAATATTCCGGCCATTGATTTGAATAGTAATGCTTAAAGATCCAAACAACACCCTGGTAAAGAGTTTTGGTAATGGCTAGTTTAATTCTGAGCTAGGAGCTGATTTTGAATCCTGTGAGAAGGATTTGCCAAGTATATCGTGAAGATATATGCCGAAAAACTATCAATCATAATTATCTAGCTACTTTCTCTTGAGTTCCAGTAAAACTCGCAACTGAGTGGCCTCACCAATAATAATAATTGGTCGCTCTTCTGTGGTATTTGAGCAAGCTTTGATGAAATGTAAACCGTGCTTTTCAATTCAGATTCTAAATGATCACCAAGCCCTCCCGGTACTAATTGCCACCCTTAGAAAGTGAACAGTCTTATACATATTGCAAAAACTCTCCTGTTGAAAGTTATTAGGGCAAGTAAATGAAATTGTAGATAGTTTAGTAAAGATGATGACTATTAATCCAAAGATATTAGTATATATATAACGAAGATCTAGGGGCTTCTTGGATTAAAAGATCAAAGAATCGATGAAGATTCTACCGAGTAATTTTATGAATGTTCATGTCTATTTTCAGTTAAGTTCTCTTCTAACTGAAGGGATACAGACCATTACTTATATTTGTTTTACCCTTGACTTATCTGTGATGAAGCTTGACCCTAGAATGTTGTGCTAGGTTTTCCATAACTATTCTAAGAAATAATGAATCGCAAGATGAAGCTCTACAGATCGCTTCCGAGAAATACTAGATTCCAACACAGACTAGTAATGTCCGCAGATAAAAGAATCAAACGAACTGATAACAGTTATCAAAAATATAATCCATATATTTAGGAGAGATGTATAAATTAATTCGTGAATAGCTCATGAATCATGCACGAAAACATATTCAATAGCAAGAGAACAGAAATTTCTCGTCACAGCACGCTTATCACTCAGTTAGTAACCCAGGATTCATTATTCCAGAAAATATGACTTCATTTTTCAACTATCCATTTTAAGTGACTCTGAGCGAATAATTATCGTTTTCTCTTGAATGTTTCGCTCAGTGGATGTGTTACTCTAATCGAGAATTTTGGACCATCTCTGTTCTATGTAAACAAAGCAGCTGTGATAGAACTTGGACAAAATCAACTTAATTTGAGATGAATATAGCATAGTAGATGGAATAATTTTAAAAGGACCAAGTCTAAAAGTTAGAGAACAATTTTCAAGTAAGGATCGATAAAAGCTATTTTCTCTGAATTTCACCCTTTAAATTTTATATCTCGAAAATTGTCCAATAAGATGCTTATGCCAAGAAATATACCGTCTGAATTCTCTCTAACGGAGAGCCTTCCGAATAACGTTCTGGCTGCAATCTAGAGCGAGAAAATATAATTAGAAAATTATAGGTGGCTCATAAATTCATCATCTTGAGATTCACAAACTGCTCAAATTCATAAATCTGGCTGCTGTAAAGTTTGAGCGAACAGCCTAGAACTTTTTGTTGGAAACATCATCGCCATCACAAGTCTATTAAGCTCTTCTTTTAGGCAAGACTAGTTATTGGCTACAATTACAAAAAAATGTAGCAAATTTCTCTGTCGCACTGGTACACTGAATATAATCTTTTCTAGGAGTCTAGTACTAATTATTTTGTTGTCGGCAAGGATACCATCGTTAAAAGAACGAAATTTTAACTCAACGTCTCTTGTGAGTACTTAATAGACCTGAGGAATTCCATGGAAGGTAAACAGGCCTCTAATTGAAATACAACAGACCCGATCGTTACCTTTACTTCTTCTCTTGCTGTCAAGAAATATCGCGATACCTGTAAAAAACTTTCAATTTTTGAATCAATTACTAGGGTCCAGAGAGAAGCAAAGGTGGCATAAGTTAGTGAAGCTGTTAACAGATCATATAAAGAAAAATATCTCATAGGAGTACCGGAGAAGTTTTAAGCTAAATTTAGACCAATTCCTCTGATGACTATTTATTTGAAATTGAGATCATTGTTTGAATTAGTGAAATATAGGATAGAAACTTCCTCTACGGAATTGACAAAAGCAGTTCAATAAGCAGCTCACACTACCAAAACACAAGTGCAGACTGTGAGACACTTAATGATGGATCGCAGAAAGTGGAGACGTCAGTGCGATGATACATCTCCCTCCGTAGATATTGTAAGAATGCACACTATGAGAGGGTAAAATTTTTTTACAATATCAACGGAGGGATGAAGTATGTGGGCTAAAATTAGGAGAGAGGACAGCACATTGAGACGTATGTAGGCACAGCTGCACAACGTTTTCGGTGACATAAAAGTCACAGCAGCCATACTGAGATTCTTGCGATGTAATGACATAGGTAAAGAGAACAATGAAGAAGAGGATTAACAAAGAGAAAGTCATCGCCAAGTAAATATCGGTATAGCCGATTTGAACAAGATCAGAAACGTTAGCAGAGAAGGTACAAAATGAGTAAGATCTTGTTTCTGCAGGCTTTTACCAAAAAAAATTTCTTAGATAGAGGTACTTCACGAATTCACATGTTTAAAACCCCCGCTCATTTGTGGAAATGAGGGACGAGAAAAGGCTGGACTGATAGCTGTAAACCAAATCCTAAATTTGCTAGGTGACACTGCTACTTAATGGGTTTTTTATTACCAGGGAAATTTTTGACTGGGGGTAACTAAATCACGTGTTAATCATCTACAAAACAAAACTGTAGATGAAGATCGTAAGATAGATGTATGTTGATGATGACTCGATGAATAGAATATGGATATAGAAAGGTCTAGATTAATTAGATATCTTTAAAATATGTCTGGCCGATAAGCTGATCACAATGCCCCATCGAATGCCTTATCGCTGAATAGTCGTGATGTCTTCCTCTGGAAACATCGATCAACAACCGATTAAACTATCATTGCCTCTAGTATTCATTTCCCCTCAATACCAGTTTGAACAGTTCCTAACTGCTCCAGAGATATCAACAAGAGCTTTTCCAAGAATTAAGACAAAAAGACGAACTAGTCATCTTAGCTCGTGGCCTGGGACTATTACGCCTTGTCACAAACCTCCTACATTCCTATGATGCGGCGGGTAATAATCTGATATTACTAGTCGGGGCAGACGATAGGGAAAATGGATGGATAGGAGAAGCATTGGCCGAACATGCTGCAATTAGTTCGACACCTCGCGCCAGAGGCCTAAGTGTTATAAATACAGATGCTATGAGTGTGGGTAATAGGGAAAAAACTTATGTGCAAGGAGGCATTTTTAGTATTACGTCTCAAATATTAGTTGTTGACCTTTTAACTGGCTTATTGAACCCCACAACCATAACTGGACTAATCGTACTACATGCCGAACGCGTTGCTGCCACCTCTTTGGAAGCATTTATCCTGAGAATCTTCAAGCAGCGAAATAAGAGTGGATTTATCAAGGCTTTTTCAGACAATCCCGAAACTTTTACCACTGGTTTTGCTCCTCTCTCCACTATGTTGCGGAACCTTTTCCTTCGAAGTGTGTCTATATGGCCACGATTTCAAGTTATGGTTGCTCAGGCGTTGGAAGGGGAGAAAAAAGCCGAAGTTATTGAACTTGAAGTTCCAATGACTGATTCGATGAAAGATATTCAAAATGCCATCATAGAGTGTATCGAAGTCAGCATAGGAGAATTGAAAAAGAACAACTTTGGCCTTGAGATGGATGACTGGAACTTTGACAGTGCTCTCCTTAAACATTTCGATTTGATTATTAGAAAACAATTAGAACCTGTTTGGCATAGGATAAGCTGGAAAACAAAACAGATTGTTAACGATTTTACAGTACTTAAAAGCATGCTTCATTATCTCCTTACATATGACGCCGTCTCATTCCATAGGCATCTGGAAACTATACTTGCTGCACATTCCCCTCCACCAGGCTCTACAAGGCAGAATCAATCTCCGTGGTTATTTCTTGATGCAGCTCATACAATATTTGATACGGCGAAACGGAGGGTATATACAGGAAAAATTACTGAAGGTACAGCCGATGATATTGAAAACCTTCGTCCAGTTCTAGAAGAGCAACCCAAGTGGGCTATCCTCGCCGAAGTTTTGGAAGAAATTGATCGTGATCTATATTTTAACCCTACTTCACGAGATGATTCTAATGGAACTATACTAATTATGTGCTTTGACACATTACAGTGTCGACAGTTAAAAGAATTCCTACAAATTATGCATCTTCATCCTGATGGTGAGGAAGAAGGGGACGAAAAAAAAGAACCCTCAGCCGCTTTGATGATGAGGCGGAAACTACGAAATTATTTAAATTGGAAAAAAGACTTTGTCAAAATTAGTGCGGCTCTTTTTTCAGATAATCAAAATGCTTCAGATAATACTCCAAATCAAGCTAACAAGATGACCACAAAATCTAGGGGCAGGCCTCCGCCTAATAAGAGAAGAAGAGTTCGAGGGGGAGCAAGCTCTGGGGCGGGGATTAACCGTGCAACAAATGGTAGCATCCAAGCAACGAAAGAAAAGCCTCAAGAGGTAGCAACATTAGTATCTGAGATCCAACCCACAGAGACAGAAACGGCACAAAAAGAAGATGTAGTTACTGATCCACTTGATGATATGGATAAATTCTATCAGCTCTTTGAAATGCAAGACCTTGTCCTTATTCATACTTATGATGGTGATATGGATGAGCATGTTCTAGAGGAGGTGAAGCCTAGGTATATCATTATGTATGAACCTGACACGGCTTTCGTAAGAAGAGTCGAAGTTTATCGCTCATCACATAATGATAGAAACGTTAAAGTCTATTTTCTGTACTACGGTGGTTCCGTTGAAGAGCAACGTTATCTTTCATCTGTACGTCGAGAAAAAGATTCTTTTACAAAGCTCATAAAGGAAAAATCAAATATGTCTGTGGTACTTAGTCTTGATTCCCACGGGGTAGAAGATGCTCAAGAAGCCTTTCTTCGTACAGTAAATACTCGGATCGCAGGTGGTGGCCGTGTAGCAGCCACGGCGCAGCCCCCACGCGTTGTAGTTGATATACGAGAATTCCGCTCATCACTTCCTTCACTATTACATGGGCGTAACTTGATTGTCGTACCTTGTATGTTGACTGTTGGGGACTATATTCTTTCCCCTAGTATTTGTGTAGAACGAAAGTCAACTCGGGACCTTATCTCCTCACTGAACAATGGACGTCTTTACTACCAAGCAGAGTCCATGATGCAACATTACAAGTCACCAATGCTACTGATTGAATTTGATCAAGACAAATCATTCACACTAGAACCCTTTGCTGATCTTTCGGGCTCTCTATCTTCAATATCAGCATCCAATGCAAATTCCGACTTACAATCGAAGATTGTTCAACTAACGCTTGCTTTTCCCCAACTTAGAATCATCTGGTCATCTTCACCATACCAAACGGCTGAGATTTTTGAGACTCTTAAATCGCAGGAAGCCGAACCAGATCCTATCGCAGCTGTCAGAATTGGTCTTGAAGAGGATGGACTGAATGTCGAAGGTAGAAGTTATAATCGAGAGTCTCAGGATATGCTAAGGGCTGTTCCTGGAGTATCTGGAAAAAATATTCATAATCTGATGGTAGCAATGGAAAGTATAAAAGATGTTGCAAATTCAAAGGAGAATGAATTAGAAGCGGCAGTCGGAAGAGAGGCTGGGAAACAGATTTACCGATTTTTTAACAGGAGTGTACTCGAGTAGTCTAGCTTAACTGACTCTCATTTTACGACTTCATTCCATTGAAGAGCTATTAATTAATTTTTCCCTAGGAAATCTCTTATCTTCCAGTCCAAACGTTATTTTCACAAAAGTAATCGGATGGACACATGTGAACTATTTCTGACTCAGTAATCATACTAATTATTTGAAGGCACTTTAAAGATATTCAGTGAAGTTTTTCTATACTCTTTGATTTTAAAGAATCTTATTCCCAATGTCAATCGCAAGACACAGTTTGTGGTAAAATCGATGCTTTTTATAACCCGGATAGTTTTTCTGGCCATTCAACGCTTACAATTGTTGAAGAAACGATGCTGGGTTCGTCGTCATATTAGACGAAGAGGGTCAATATTAATTTCATATTCTGAATCCTATCCACAAGCAACAACTACCACCCTCTTGCCGGCAAACTTCTAACAGGACACTCTAAGTATTCCGAGGAAATATATTTCCAAGACTGTTTAGTATAATTACCCAGATCTCCTGAGACGTCAAATTTCACCCTCTCTCCCATTGATATTTAGATAATGAGCCTAGATAAACTCTTTCATTCTACACCGATTGGTGCGAGTTAAATTATGATCCAAATAGTACGATCGTCGAGCTATGGGCATTTTATTTCGATTTCTGGGTAACTTTGTAGTGAGTTTTACTTTTACCAGAACATTCGTGAGGTTATCTTTCAACTCTTATCGATGATGCATGTTTATTAGAGCCCATCACCAGGCTGTATAATATTGAATATTATCAGCCAGTCAAACGCAAATGATGATTTATGATGATTTAATAATAATAATTTTTTTTTTTTTGTTACGTTGACATCTCGAAGTCTACCATTAGTTAATCAATGTTAATCACCCCCAAAGAATGTGCCTTCAATTCTCATAAGTCTGGCTGATTATGGTTCATGGCCTATTTGAAGTGTCTGATGATCACTTCAAAAAAAAAAAAAAAAAAAAAAAAAAAAAAAAAAANNNTGAAGCCTAGGATCTTGATACGTTATTTGACGATTCCTTTACGAGACACATACAAAGACTTCCAATTCATCGGTTTAATTAAGCCAAAAATTTTGGAGTTCATCTGTGTATTTTTGTGGAATCTACAGTGCCTCCATCCAATTAGAGCATCTCAGATTTTTCTATTGGCATTGTTCAAAAATCGTATAATTTGGGCTCGTTTGTGACCAGGTTTGTGTAATTTAAGTTATCGGAAAGTATTTTTCAGTCATGTCCATTAGTCCTCGAATTTACATGGTATTATCTCAATGCGCGATCTTCATTTGTTTCCAATAAGTCGCGTGGCACTGCCGGAGTTGTTTGAAGAGTTCATGGGTCAAATTGAGTGAAGTTATGATTCTGCTGTTATGCTTAGGTCGATTTACTACAAAAAAAATAAAAAGTCAAAGATTGCGGACTGGGATGAGGTTATCAAATTAAAACTGTTTAGATTCACGCGATTATTTGGTCATATATTTAACATGAATTGATGAATTACTGCCGTGCTACAGATTTTTTCTATGATCATGATGTTTACAGAGGTTTCAAAGAAAATACTCTCGATAAGAAATGTGACAATCACCTCCCATACCATTCGCTGACTAGCTCCTCCCGCCCCTCTTCTCCATTATTCCCGAGCTATCTGTCATTGCCACTGTCATTGCTGTGAAGTCTTTGATTATTCACCAATGTTCAAAATAATCCCCAAAGTATAGGGATACCAATACTTGAGATAGGATATTCATTAGGGGCATGATTTGATTTGATTTGATTGCATTTAACGTCAACGGCCAAACTACCTGATGGGAGTGACCCCGAAGCCTTCCGAAGGGCGAAGGACGCGCGCTGCTACTCAGTCTTAACTAATATCTAATGACTAAATTTACATTCGAGCTTCGTTATCCCACAACAAGCTCTATAATTTAATAGATGGAGTGATAGCTCCCTTTTTTTTTTTTTTTTTTTTTTTTTTAAANNTCTATTTGATTCTTGCGGTCTCCGCTTTCCAATCTCGAACTTTACTTTATTTCTTGTTACTCTACAAAAGAAGAAGTGTATTGGTGTTTTATCGGCCCCACAGATGCAGTATTCGTACTTTTCATGGCTAAATCTTTCGTGATATGCTTTAAAGTCACCGTGTCCTGATCGAGCCGCTATTAGAAGACCCAAGATTTTCCTTTAGATTTTAAGTTCTCTTAGTAATTCTCCTGTGGGATCAAAACTAATGTTGAGTGTTTTGTAGCTTATCGGTGAGTGGGTATTCCACCAATCTACCTCCATCTTAGACTGGGTGGAGAGCATAATTCTTTTAGCAGTAACGTAGCTCATTTTATTACTCACTGGCTGTCTCGTAGCAGTCCGAGCACCTTGCTTTGCGAGGCGGTCAGCTTCTTCGTTTCCCAGTATTTCCGCGTGGCTAGGAATCCAGCGAGCGACGATGCTCCCGGGCAGAACATGTGGAAACCTACTTCTACCTATCCACTCTTCTTGATATTTCCGAATCTCCGATACTTCTTTCCTGCTTGTTAGGCTACTTTTCCTGTTAGAAATGTTAACTGCTGTCTGATTGTCTGTATAAACAATAATGTTCGTGGCAAAGCGTATGTGAGATTCTTTAATTGCTTCTTTAATGCCAATATTGATCGCGATGATTTCTGTGTCGATTGGTTGTACTTCATAATCAATTCCAAAGAATTGTGCTGTTATTTTCTTTCTTGCCTGGTATACTACGAATGCGCCCCCAGCCTTACCGTCATTTAAGACAGTGCCGTCAGAGTAAATATGTATATCATGATTTTTTGGGTTATATTCGTTTACGCTAATTGGGATTTCTTCGTCCAGGCTAGCAAGCTTTGCGTCATTCGAGATTGGTAGTAGGTGAGCGGTTTTGGTGAGCCTAGTTAACGAGTTGCCATAAGCTCTTCTTATCATGGGGTGTTTCGGGTCTAAGGTTTGAATACGTAGGGACTTCCTAAGCCTTATTCCTCCTAAAAGGATTTTCAATGGGGGAATACATCCTTCACGGTGAAGTATGGGAATAGGTATAGTACGGTAGACCGGGAGAATTACTCTGAGACTTGTATGGATAACTCTTGAAAGCAGCTTTACTTGCTTGCCACATCTGTGCTTAAGTTCTTGTGATCTCTTCCTCCTCCATGCTAGAGTCTGATCTTCTGGCCACCAGGCTTCGATTCCATAAAGGGCTGTAGGTAGAATACGTGATTTTACTGCTTGTCGGAGTAGATACGGAGGTAACCCTTTAATTGTGTAATTAAGACATTTAAGGTGTACGGCTACTGCCATCCCTTTTGCAGCCCATTTCTTTGTTTGTGTGAGAAAAGATAATTTCCTGTCTAACCATATTCCTAGCCATCGCGTTACTTGATTTGCCGCTAAATTTGTTTGTCCAAGCAATAATCCGGGGTATTTTTTGGGTTTAGGGGCTACCGTCAAATGTTGGAGCTCACTCTTTTGAAGATCAAAAGATAGAGCATTCTGTAGTCCCCAGTCTAGCAGGACTTGGACTTCTTTCTCTAGTTTTTCCGTGCACTCTGTAAGCGTATGGCCTGTTTGAAGGATCGCGACATCATCGGCGTAGCTAAATTTCATTTTATGATCTCCTATGTAAAGTATAGGCTCCGTATATAACATGAAGAGTATCGGAGAAAATGGAGACCCTTGAGGGAGACCGCAGTTTAGTTGTATTTCTTGAGTTGTTGCGCCTCCTAAACGTGCCCGAACGGTTCTGTCTGTCATGAAATATCTCACTCATGTAATGACCCAAGTTGACCATCCCTGTTCATGTAATCGTCGTTGCATTCTACCTGGAAGTACAGTGTCGAAGGCTCCTTTAATATCTAAAGTGAGCAAAGATGCGAGCAAATTTTTCGAACGTGCTTTCTCAACTTCATGCATAACACAGCTTAGGAGGTCAAGTGCAGATCGCTTAGGAAGTGCCCCCAATTGTTGAGATTTCAGTACTCCTTGACTGATTGCTACGCGGCTGAGACGTCGTGCAATCAATCTCTCGAGTCCTTTTCCTAGGCATGATAAAAGTGATATAGGACGCCACGATCTAACAGGACTTAAGTCTCTTTTGTTTGGCTTGGGTAGTAAAAATAAACCTGCTTTCCTGAACACCTTTGGGTAATAGCCGTTCGAAAGACATCGTTGATATAGATTAATAACTACATGTTTGATCGCTAGCCAGCATGCTCGTAGTATCCCGACTGAAATTCCGTCAGCTCCTGGAGCCGAGCTTGTTACTTCTATTAAAGTTTAGGTAAAGTGTATGATATAAACACCTTGGAGCTTTAATCAGATGAACTACTTTCTCCGAGGAATTTGATAAACTTAGGTAGTATTATGCTAAAGGGACGCGAAGATTTTCTCACTACTTTTAATCTATATACAAACATGAATCTATATACAAGATCCNAACTAACTTCTAGATGATTCCATATTGTGCTATGTCCATCTCATTTAGGTTCTTTCTAGAATCTTCCATCGGCAGTCCGTAAAGCCCTACACAAACCAACACTGACCAAGGTCAATGTGATCAGCGCCTTTTCACAACA
>JAHYSP010001127.1:3489-16418 GCA_019455505.1 Pleochaeta shiraiana
AGAGGCTTCCGTGGAGCCATCGGCCAGGCGAACAGATCGTGGAGTATGAAGGGGTTTTGTTTTAATTCCAAATTGATTAACAATAGAATCTTGATCGGCAAATGCCATAGCAGTACAGCCGCTGTCAATCAAACTTGTTGTAGGAAAGATCACTGAAATTTTGATGCGCGGGTTAGAGAGAGAAGAACGAAGAAGCACTGAATTTGGGGAACTAGTTGAGCATAATTCCAAAGTTGAACTTTCCATTAATATATCAAGGATAGACTCGTCTACATCTCCATACCATTTATACCCCTGGCAGCGACTTAAACTAGGGGTTGGTCTTTTAACTGCTCCGCATTTTCATAGGTTTGTGTTATTTTCACCGAATTCTCAGATTGATTATTACCTTCAAATTCATGGTTATCATCTATAGTACGGAGACGGGAGTGAGTTGGTGCTTGGGAATATGGAGGTTGTGAGGTTTGAGGAAATGTGTAGGGTAATTGAGAATGGGACTGAGGAAGATACTGCATCGGAGGGTAGTATATCATAGGCATAGGTAGGTACTGAGGTTTTATTGTTGGATTTTTTACGTTGTGCGGGAAATTAGGAGTGAGAGTAGCAGGTTGGTGGTAGTTCTGTCCCTCACGAGGCGACCACGGGGTAGCTGGACGTTTAGGCATTGGCACTGGATTAAACTTACGATGGTGATCTTTGGCTGTGTGTCCAGTCTGGCCACAGGCAATACACAAACCATTTTCAATTCAAAATTTACGCTCTGCACTTGACAATTTAATGCGGCCCAGGTCCATAGGGTCACCAGCATTAGATGATCAAACATCTGGTGATGACTGATTAACAGGGGGCTCATTTTGACGCATTGAATGCAATGGTGTTTGCAGTTTGACGATGTGCTCTTGTTGTTGTATGTTACGAGCGATATTATTAACCATATCACTCCATCCAATGTAGTCATCGACTGCTGGAAGATTTACTTGGTTATCGATAACGCTCGTGATTCTTCGGTTGAGTCGCTTCCGGAGCAGGTCCACCTTTGTTCGATCGTCATATTTAGCCCTTTCTGCCAAATGATCGAAATCTGCCTTGAAATCTCCAAAAGAGCGTTTTTCTTGAAAGAGCGTGTCTAGTGCGTTTATGGCCGTTTGTGTAGTATCAAGTAGAACGTATCTTTTGTCAAGAAATTGCCACAATTCTAAGGTCGTTTTCCAGTTCCATTTTTCTGGCTCATTAGGGTACATATTCATTCTCTGCACTCCATCCTTTACAGCCTCCCAAGCTTTACCTGAGAGTTGGCTAGTTATGTATGATAGACGATAAAATTGTGCGGGGAAGCAATCTCTATCTATCAATAAAACTTGTTGAATTTGTACCTTCCAACTTTCATAAGTCATTTGGCGCTTCTCATTGTTTGTCTGCGCAGCGGAAAATTACTCTGGGTCAGATCTTGTTCTGCGGGATCTCGCGTCGGATGATTCAATTTTTGAACTTTTCACGTTGGAGTTTACATCAACCTGCAGCTTGTTTATCTTGGACTGGAGGTTTGAGATTTTATCATTTAAATTTGTTATTTTGTTGTTATCTGACGAACGTTCTGAATTTACTCGGGATACAGTAGAGTTTAAGGAGCTGATCTCAGTCATGTGGGCTTCGTATTGTTGAGCATATGTTTGGTTCAGATTTGCTAGTTGCTGATGAGCATTGTTCAAGTTTGCATCAANAATGGGCAACTTGTTGCTGGGACTGGGCTAGTGATTTGCTGGATTTGGAGAGCTTAGCATTATTCGAGTCCAATTGTTCTTTATGTTCACCGAATTTGGAGTTAAAACACTGAAGGAAACTACAAAACATGTTTTTCTCAGGGGTGTTAGTAGTAGAGGCAATGGAGCTCAGTAGGGGAGCTGGGTTCTAATCATCCGGGAATTGGTGCCCTTCAATCGCTGCGCTCAGATTTGGCCAGCTTTATTGAAAAGCAGCTATAAGCTGGTCAACTCTGGGATCGGAGGCCATTTTGTCAAAATATCTTTTGCAATTTTTTTTTATTTTTTTTTACTTTATTTAGTTAGTTGATAAGAATTTTTGCGGGAGATGGCTAGGAAACTTTTCAGGTATGTGCTGGGTCGCGAACAGGAGGAGTCTGGATCAGGTAGTTAATTTTTCTATTATTTCGGGATCTAAATGCGACGGGACACAATGAAGATCGCACAAAATGTCACGGCGTGTCACGGGTCAGGTACTATTAGGTGAAGAATATAACTGTGTTGTGCGATACAAAGGAAAGTAGGTCTATCTACATCAAAGATCTATCTATGAGTTTAAGTGGGGCGCTAACGTAGTTCGGGTTCTTGGTCCCGTGACATAATCGAATAACTCAGAAGTAGCAGATATAAATTAAATAACTAAGAAGTGCGTGAGGTCTATGTACATTGCAAATACCATCCTTTAATAATCCTTTGCATTTCCCCCTTTATCCCTTTCATCGCCATTTTAGAATTTATCTCCTGTAATTCTTAACTCCTTAACCAAATGTGATTTCTAGTAGTGATAGCAATTAATTTAGATCGTCTGATTGCAGATGTCGGAGGGACAACTTGCACCCGAAATAATCGCCATATTTGGTCTAGTAATCATGCAGGGTTTGCTATTAATCACTAGCGCCTTTTCAGTCTTGAGTAATCAATTACTTATTAAATGTTATTATGAGCAAAGGCCTTAGCCCGAGCCAAAAATTGGCTTAAACTCTCACACCTACGCCATTTTGAGTGATCTATTTCCCAATCTCTCAGAATAATTAAGCGAGTGATTAGAATAGGTCGAGACCACTTCGGATGTAAGAATTCCTCCCCCAAAGTCGTCTCCTTTTTACTCTTGTGATTGTTTCTGCGTATCTATGACGTAATCATGGGCCTAGTCCTAACATTCTTCTATTCTTGGTAATTACGCATCGATGACGTACTCCTAGCCTCGTCCCAGTGCATTGACCCGATGACAAGCCTTGCACATTGTTGATGTCACCAGAGCGGAGAATGGTAGCGTCAATCACTTATCATACGTCACATAGTATTTAGATATTGCTTTAATGCTTGTATTGGTTTGGACTAGGAGAAGGAAACTGTGTATATAAAGGTATTGTCTGTAAGTAGGAGAGTTCTTCACGCTTAGTCTTGAGTCATACTTTAGATCCTTAGTTTAATCCCATAGTTTCTCGACCCAATAGTCCCTCAATTCTCTTTCTTTCACACACTTACTGTTCTGTTAATCTCTTCCCTCCCAGAGCCGGTCTACAATACCTTGTCCCAATCGTCGTTTCCCTCAGAGTCCCATCTGGTATCTGACAGTGGACAAGAAAGCTTTCTCTTCACGATCATCTGGAGCAGAGAACGTGTTGAGCTTTGAATCAAGAGAAAGTAGTGTTGAATACTTTTTCAGTAGTTCACATTGGCATTTTGTACATTTGGCAAAATGGAAGCATCTTTTCCCCGAATCATCCTGGGGATTGAAATTCCTCCTTTACTAATTATTATTTTCCTTGTACATTTCAAGGCTTTTCCAGATGTCGGACTCAAACTGTGTTTTAAGTAGCTCACACTTTCACTTATAAGCATAGAAATCTTTAGATTTGATTCTAACCATTTCAGGTGCATCAACAAAACTACTCCCTTTTAAAGTCTCAGAGTCTAAGTTAAAACAGTTGCTCTGTTCTTTTATAGCCNNGGTACATCATCACAACAGCCACATCTTCTCCGGAATTTTTCTTGGCATCAAATCATGCCTTACAGTCACAATTTTTACCACCCTAAGATATTTTTGATTTCTTCCCCTGAAACTGTTCTTTTGTTTCTTCTGTTTCTTCTTTTTTAACTTTGGGCTTACCATAGAATGGATACCTATAGTATTTGATACATCCACTATCACTAACCAGTCCTGGGAGAGGCTATATTGAGATAAGTTTAAATGCCACGACTTAAGTTGAGGCAATATAATATACATCTAAACCTTTTGACGTAACTATTGTAGATATTCCATTTAAATTGGCTTATCTATTCCTTTAGACATATCTTAAATGACTCCTCATTTGAAAACACTCTTACACAATCTTTCTCGGAGTACTCGATTAAGATGTTGATAACTCGGGTTCGATTTAATGATTGTGGCATTGTCACCAACGATCTCGAAGAAATTACAGTTAGTTGAAAATAAAACTTTGTCACTGTAGGAAAAATACATATCTTCAAATTGGGATACTACGAGTGGAGTGTTGATTAGTTGATTTTAATGCAAAAATTTGGTTGATTTGTGCCTTTTCGTCTACAGTCTCCCGAATCGTTTAATCCCATTTGTTGTGAACCACGTGTATATTGTGCAAAAGCTTTATGCAGACTAGTGGGGCGGTCTGACCAGGATTGTGTACCAAAATCGGCTTACTAATCAAAAAAGGTGTGTAAATCCGCCGCGCTCTTGAAGCGGAGCGGAACTTAGAACTTCCCGTGATATTTTTGTTTGAATCTTAAGGCTGATGAGAATTTGATTCTTCCTGTGAAGTAACTTAAGCCAATTAAATGTAACCGTTCAAAATCATTTGTCCGAGTGGCAAAAGGCTGATGAATTACAGTTACAACTTGATTCGTGAAGCTCGACCATTAGCATCCCTTATCGATTTGATAATATTTTAATAAAGATGTTGGCAAGATCATATTTGCGCTCAAAGCATAGTATTAGTGCTGCAGCCAAGGTATTCCATCCTACTTTGTGTGTCTACATCCATAAGAGATAATTCCGAGTCCATGATCTAGACTCTTGATATACTTTGTTGATGGGCTTCGTACCTAATAATCATTACGATTATTCTCTCATATGATACAATCAAAACAATACGGCATGTGCTTATCTGTACTTGCTGACGGTAAAAAAACAGCGTCAAATATTTACAAATCCACCTAACGTGTCTACACCTACCCGATTAAATATTGCTGGCTCTATTGCTACTGCCATGGCATTAGGCTCTGCAGCCTGGTATTACCATGTATTCGGAGAACCAGCTTGGGCTATGACACCTGCTGAAGAAGGGTAGAATCATAAATCTGGTTCTGAAGCAATCATTTTTCTGACATATTAACCAGGCTACATGCTATTCATTATCCTTGGGAACATACAAAGTGGAATAAGACATTTGATCATCAAGCGTATGTTTAAAATTATTTCTACTATTATCAGTAAAAATTAAATATTCTTTTTTTTGAAAGGTAACTAATGTTTTATTGACAGTCTTCGTCGAGGATTCCAAGTCTACCGTGAGGTTTGTGCTTCATGTCATTCTCTCTCTCGAGTTCCATATCGATCATTGGTCGGCGTAACACATACTGTTGACGAAGCAAAAGCTTTGGCCGAAGAAAATGAATATGATAGCGAGCCAAATGACCAAGGAGAAATTGAAAAGAGGCCTGGAAAACTGTCCGACTATCTTCCTTCGCCATATAAGAATGATGAAGCCTCTCGAGCAGCAAATAATGGTGCTCTTCCACCTGATCTTTCTCTTATAATCAAGGCTCGCCATGGCGGTTGCGATTATATCTACTCTCTAATTACTGGGTACCCTGATGAACCACCTGCCGGTGCCAAAGTAGCTGATGGTCTCCACTTCAATCCATATTTTCCTGGTACAGGAATTGCAATGGCACGTGTATTATATGATGGCATGGTGGATTACGAAGATGGAACCCCTGCAACAACCTCACAAATGGCAAAGGATGTGGTCGAATTTCTCAATTGGGCAGCTGAGCCTGAAATGGACGTACGGAAGAAAATGGGCGTTAAGGTCATTCTGATATCTAGCGTCTTGTTTGCTCTAAGTGTATGGGTCAAGCGTTACAAATGGGCACCTATAAAAACAAGGAAAATCGTATATGCGCCGCCCAAAATTGACATAACAAGGGGACATTCCAGGTTCTAGATGTACTCTATCATAATTGGAGGAATATTACATGGGCGAGAACAACTGAAGGCCATAAACTTTCTAAACATACCAACCCATTATTATCTGTTCCTAGTAATTGTGTAGAAATAGCAGATGATAACACATAACATATGTATTTCGCACAAGCTTTGCGATGACGTTCTAGCCTGGTAGGAATCTCTGTGACGGCATATAAAGAAATATGTAATATTTAGGCTGTTTCAAATAATAAATATTCAAATTTAGTCAAACTGTTATAATCAGAATTTGTACATCGTTATCAAACTTCTAGTGATTCCAATTCCTGTTTTGGAACATAGCAGCGTGAATCACTATAATTAAGCATGATCTTAAAAAATCGCTACAGATAATGAACATATTACGCTTTAAAATCAAAACAGGAATATGAGATTTGACTGTGTAGTGAATCTGCTCCAGATGTAGACGTTTTCCTGGTAACAGAGATTATTGTTCACATGAATTCCATCTTCTAAGTGCAAAAGATCAAAGTTCGCCACAACGACTACATAAACATATAAATCAAGATGGTTCAGGAGATTTATAAAAAAACTGCCTCGGTTGTCATAGCTGCGCTTGGTGAGCTAATAGACTTAACACCAACCAAACTATTCCATGATTCACACGTGCAGTCAAAAAAATCTAGATTTCCTCAATTACCATAGAAAGGAGACCACCACGATATCTGTACTAGCTAATATTTATGAAGTATATAATAGAACCTCTGCCAAGTGTGCTTTTACTACTTATAAGTTCACGGTTTCTCACGGTTAGTATACTCTTGCTTCATGTGCTCATCTACCTCGGTTTAGGGTAGCTTCAACTTTCTAAAATCATAGCCAAATCTTCAATTCTTTACTGCTAATAATATGCCACTTAGAATCATGGTTTCAACAGACGTCTACCTTCTTCCGCTGAAAGATGACGGGAGTCCTGATGTTCCTGGCGGCTACATCTACATCACTCCCAAGAGTAATGATCCGATAGTCATACGCTTTGCAATTGAGGGAACTTCTTCAATTTGTAGACATGGTAGTTTATGGGTCAACATACCAGAGAAAGGGCTGGACTATCAAAGAACCAATTTCCGAGAATTCAAGTGAGCGATTGCTCTCTAGGCACGTCGGTAAACTGATTGATATAGACTCAACCCTGACTTCAACCGAACATTTCATATATCTATCCCTATTTATGAATCCGGTGTATTTTCTTTCTACACTACCTACTTTCCTCTACCTGAGCTCTCAGAAACAGCGAATGAAGCTCTGAAATCAGACAAGACAGAGACCTACTACATTGACGTTGCACCCAGATTAGATCTAGACGGTAAAATTCTTCGAATAAATGCACTTTGTATATTATCTCTGATCTCTAAATTCATGGGGAAGTATCCTACTAATTGGGAGAAACATTTGATTGGTATTAGTGAAAGAGGTTACAACATGGTCCACTTCACACCATTACAACATCGAGGCGATTCAAATTCTCCATACAGTATATATGATCAGCTCGCTTGGGACCCCTCTATATTTCCAAACGGTGAAAAAGATGTCAGTGATCTTATAAGCAATATGAAGATAAAACATGGGTTATTAAGTCTCACAGATGTTGTTTGGAACCATACAGCATCTAACAGCAAGTGGATCCAAGAGCATCCAGAAGTCGGGTATAACATCTCAACTGCCCCCTGGTTGCGGTCTGCTTATGAGCTCGATAAGAAGCTGTTAGAATTTAGCAGCAAACTAGCAATAAATAACCTTCCGACAACTTTGAAATCCACAAACGATCTCACAGAAATAATGGCAGCCTTAAAAGAAAAAGTTATAGTGGAATTAAGACTCTGGGAATATTATGTTGTTGATGTTGTACGTGATGCAGATACAGCGATTGATTATTGGATGAATGGAGAGATTGAATATTCAAAAGCTGGAGTTGCCGGAGATTATACGAGTGAGCTGGAAAATATCCACAGTGTCCCCACAGCACAAAAGGCTTTATTTTTATTCAACCATGCAATAATAAACAAAGATATTCTTGGGGGGCGTTTCAATAGATATATAGACCCAGAACTAGCTGCAAAATTTCTCATCGCAGTGCTTGGATACTACGAGATTGA
Organism: Pleochaeta shiraiana; assembly: GCA_019455505.1. Classification (NCBI taxonomy): domain Eukaryota; kingdom Fungi; phylum Ascomycota; class Leotiomycetes; order Helotiales; family Erysiphaceae; genus Pleochaeta; species Pleochaeta shiraiana. Next base: position 11,577 of record JAHYSP010001127.1, read on the forward strand.
AAATCCTGCATCAAATTACCGAGACAACGCTCGCAAATTTATGATTGGTATTTTAGATGAAGTTAACCTTCCATTATACAAAGAATATGATGAAGATGTTGGGAAGATACTTGATCAAATTTACCATCGGGTTAAGTATCTTAGACTTGATGAACATGGTCCTAAGCTTGGTATAATCGATGATAAAAACCCCCTTACAGAGTCTTACTTTACTAGATTACCTATAAACGATACAACAATGAATTATAATGAGGACGATCTTTCTCTGGTAAATAATGGCTGGGTCTGGGCAGCTAATGCTTTAGTTGATAATGCTGGACCTCAATCCCGCTCCTATCTCCGTCGTGAGGTTATTGTCTGGGGTGATTGCGTCAAACTTCGCTATGGGGATAGTCCTAAAGATAGTCCATATCTATGGGATCATATGGCAAAATACACTCGCACAATGGCAAAGCACTTTTCTGGCTTTCGTATTGATAATTGTCATTCAACCCCAATTCATGTCGCAGAGTATTTTCTTGATGAAGCTAGAAGAGTGAGACCAAATCTTTTTATAGTTGCTGAGCTTTTCAGTGGCTCTGAAGAAATGGACTTCGTATTTGTTAAGCGTCTTGGCATCAGTTCATTGATCCGAGAAGCTATGCAAGCGTGGGGAACGGGCGAATTAAGCCGTCTTGTGCATCGCCATGGAGGTATACCTATTGGCAGCTTTGAAGTTAATGAAATTTCAGATAAAGTTAACAAGGGTTTTGCTTCAGATGGTGTTAAAAATGGTGATCCTTGGCGTGAAATTATCCGAACAATTCGAAAAACTCCTGTTAATGCACTATTCATGGATTGTACTCATGACAATGAAGTACCAGTACAAAAAAGAGATGCACGAGATACACTGCCAAATGCAGCTTTGGTCTCGATGTGTTCCAGTGCTACCGGTAGTGTAATGGGGTATGACGAAGTTTATCCAAAACTTATAGATTTGGTAAATGAAACTAGGTTATACTCATCTCTATCCTCAATAAGAAATCTAAAAATAGGTTCAAATGATATTGGTATCAGTGGAATCAAGAAATTATTAAATCAAATTCATACTTTAATGGGCAAAGATGGATATGATGAGACGCATATACATCATGAGGACCAATACATAACTGTTCATCGCGTACATCCGGAATCGCGGAAAGGCTACTTTTTAATTGCGCATACGGCATTTCCTGGATATGGCAATGGGAACGGTGGATTCAACCCAGTTCATCTTACTGGCACCAAAGCTCGTCATTTAGGAAGTTGGATGCTTGAGGTTGATACCAGTGAAGAGGCTATGAGGGATGTACTTGGTGATAAAAGATTTTTGCGAGGTCTTCCGAGTAAAGTCATTGACCTTCCTGGCGTTAGAATAGAGGTAAAGCCTGATGAAACTATTATCACTGTTCGTGACAAATTCCCCCCTGGAAGTATTGCGCTTTTCGAAACATGGATCCCTAATGCAGAGCACGCTACTGGCCTTGATAATTTTGTCACTAGTGGTGGAAAAACTGCTTTTTCAGGAACTGATTTGATCGATCTTAACTCTATACTATATCGATGCGAGGCCGAAGAGCTTGATACGAGTTGTGGTATTCATAGTGTCTATGATATTCCTGGGCACGGCAAACTAGTCTATGCTGGTCTTCAGGGGTGGTGGAGTCTGTTGAAGGACATAATTCGTGAGAATGACCTAGCTCACCCTCTTTGTCAAAACCTCCGTAAAGGTCAATGGGCTTTGGATTACATTCATGATCGTCTCGAGAGGTTGTCAAAAATTTCTGGTCATGAACGTCTCTCGAAACCTGCTCAGTGGTTCGGTGAACGATTTGACGCGATTCGTAAACTACCTAGCTTTTTACTTCCACGTTACTTTGGGTTGGTTTTACGGACAGCGTATTATGCAGCATGGAATCGAGGCCTTGAGCTCATGAATGAAAATGTGCGTAAGGGTCAATTATTTTTACGAGATTTATCTATGGTAAGTATTCAACATACTGGTTATGTAAAATCTGGATCTCTTTATCCAAATCAACTAGCTCCCTCTTTAGCAGCAGGTCTACCTCACTTTTCTGTTGAATGGGCCCGTTGTTGGGGTCGAGATGTTTTCATCTCTTCAACAGGCCTTTTCCTCGGGACAGGTCGTTATGACGAATGCAAACAGCATATTCTAGCATTTGCTAGTGTAATGAAACATGGCATGATTCCAAATCTACTTTCGAGTGGCATAAATCCACGTTATAATGCACGAGATTCCATATGGTTCATGCTTCAGTGCATTCAAGACTATGTCAACACTGTCCCATCAGGTCATGATATATTGAAGGAATCTGTTCATCGTCGGTTTCTTCCATATGATGACACATATTTTGATGTTGATGATCCACGCGCTTATTCCCAGTCATCAACCGTGGAAGAAATTATACAGGAGGCGCTTCAGCGACACGCTACAGGGATTAAATTTCGCGAAGCAAACGCTGGTCAAGTCCTCGACAGTCAGATGAAATCAAATGGCTTTAATCAAAACATTTACGTTGATTGGGAGAACGGTTTTATATTTGGTGGAAATCAAGATAACTGTGGTACGTGGATGGATAAAATGGGCGAGTCTGAAAAGGCTGGCTCTAAGGGAGTTCCTGGAACACCCCGTGATGGCGCTGCTATAGAGATTATAGGACTTCTTTTTTCAACTATTAAGTGGCTCTCGAATCTTCATGAACAGGGTAAATATCAATATGCCGGCGTCAATACATCTTCGCCGTCACATAGTTTTATTCGATATGATGATTGGGTTAAGCTCCTAAAAGCAAATTTCAACAAGTCTTATTACATACCTTTAAATTCATCTGAAGACGAGAATTATAATTTGAATTCCAAAATGATAAACCGAAGAGGAATCTATAAGGATCTGTACAGGAGTGGGAAGGAATTTGAAGATTACCAACTCCGTCCTAATTTTTCCATTGCTATGACTGTTGCATCGGATCTTTTTGAACCAGTACAGGCTTTTCATGCCCTCGTAGTAGCAGACAAAGCTCTTCGAGGTCCGTTAGGGATGGCCACACTTGACCCTGCTGATTTGAATTATCGCCCGTATTACAATAATTCTGAAGATTCTGAAGATTTCTCTACTAGTAAGGGCAGAAATTATCATCAGGGTCCAGAATGGGTTTGGCCTATGGGTTATTTTTTGAGGGCCTTATTGAAGTTTGATCTTTTGCGACGAAATATTGATAACAAAGGTGAGGAAGGAACGACAGAGGCTTTTCAACAAGTAACCAGGAGATTGATTCACTGTAAGAAGTCAATAAAGATCTCTCCCTGGGCTGGATTAACTGAATTAACTCAAAAAAATGGCGAGTTTTGTGGCGACTCGGTATGTTTTTTATCTTAATTGTATCTCTCATCCTAGTATTTCTTCAGGATCCATTCAGAAAGAAGCTAATCATAAAATCAACAGAGTCCAACGCAAGCCTGGAGTGCTGGCTGCCTCATAGATCTCTATCGGGATGCGATTACATTGAAATTTAACAAAAAAGATGAAGCTTCTGGAACTGGATAAATTCCTTATCAGATGTTGCAGTTATTGTCACGAAGCAAAACCATTCTACACAAATACTTCAGCACAAGTTATGACTTATAAGTTGAGAGATTTGACTGACTTTACTAAGCCCTGCAAAAAATTCATAATGGCACCATAGTCACAATCTCGGTTCAAATTGATCAAATTCTGTATCGATTCATGAAAAATAATTGTCGCCTAATTATTGTTTGAGTAACGTCATTCAAAGTCCTTCCCGATTTGTATTTTTGACTTATGCTGAAAATTACGAACGGTAAGGTCTATAATTCGAGCAACATGATATTACTTGATAAATTATCAACTCCATCGCCTCCAAAGTTGATACAGATTAATTTAATTAATCTCTAACTTCAGAACTTCAGCCATAAATATCGTTCTTGAAATCGGTAAATGTTTGCTCTCATGAACTTTTACCTCTGCCCTAAATAGAATCGAAAAAGATACGAAAACGGACATGTAACAAATATTTATATTTCTCTATTTTGAGAGTATGTTTTCAAGTTATTTTAACATATAAATTTGAGGATAGAAAACGGTGATGAAATTAAAGGCATTTTTACTAGAACTTTCTAGCTGTTGTAGATAATTATTGTGATGAATGGTTAGAAGAGTGGTGAGGGGCTAAAAACTGAGCGATCGTATACATACCAAACTTATAAAACTATTGTAAACCTGTAAAGTCCTATAAATAAGGTTATCCAAGGGATAAGAATAAATCCAGAATGTCATATTTTTAAATTTCAAAGTATTGCCTATTGTTGGAATTCCAATATCCAGTTATTGGAATATTATGTCTCAGTGTTACGGGATAAATCCCTGATCATTACTTAGGCTATGCCAAAACTGTTAAAGCGTTATAGAATTAAATAGAGTATAATAGAATAGAATAAAGCAGGGATGATCTAGATGGAACATGATGGAACATGACAACCAATGTACTTAAATTAGAGTGTTAGTCTTTCCTTTATTCTGTAGACTTTCTCAATTAACTGAATTAAGTGGACTTGCTCTGTTCATAATAACTTAAATTGATCCGGCAACACTCAGAATAGAAAATTCAAGTTCTCTCATAGAATTTGTATTGGACACGTTTCTTTGTTTACCCAACTGTTTTTAACTCGTGTTGAAGTTTAATGGTAAGCTGTCCTTCAGATGATTATGGATACCTGTCACAACTTGCTACAGCATTTTCTGTATTTCTTCATACTAAGCTCGACTCCCTAGCTTTCGCCCCCCCC
>JAHYSP010001128.1:15909-29752 GCA_019455505.1 Pleochaeta shiraiana
AAAATCAGGTGAGAAAGCTGGCCAGTGCATGGAAGAGATCCCTAATCGATCCAATTCAGTCGTTGATGTTTTGGGCGCATAGAAGAGTTGGTCATAGATAGAGGCATTATACGTAAGATATTAGTATTTTTCACTATCAATGTGGAATATTGTGAACAAATTGTGGGACAGTGGAAATGGGGATTTGTGCCTATTTTAGGGGAACGGAGAGGGCTGGCATCGAGATTTATGGTAAGGTTTATGCAATGTGCCACTTTTAGTATTAGTGCGTAATTGATTGGTTCAATACCCTGCAATTATGGAAATATAGGCCATTATGCATGTAAAACTAATTGACCCTGATAGCCTGTAGTACCACTGTATGTATGCTTGCATATTCACTGCCATCAGATCCTCCTAATACATCTCTAAAGGATCATCATCTTGACAAGTATTATGTTTCTATGTAATTCACTTTTTTAATGAATAATTGTCACGAATGTATAGAGAAATGGCTTTTGATTTTAACTAATCTGATAAATTTTTTTTCTTATGTTTCATTGTGAAGTTAGAGATGAATTTATCAAAATTGGCGATGTATTCGATCAATTTTGTGAGCTACTGCACGTGCAAGTTGAAATGGTACGTACCTATTAAGCTGATAAAACAGTGGACCGTTTACCAGAACGTTGTAACTGGCTTCGCGATCCACGTCTCGGAAAACTGTGAGTGTACGTCTGAATTGTGGAGTTATACATGTTTGTACGTGTAAATTTTAGTACATAAAATCCCTTATATTACTTTCACGAAGGCCTTCGAAGTTTAAAAAATTATGAACGTATTTGAAACAGGGCAATAATTTTACATCTTATAATGTATTTCTTACTCCAAGTGCCCAACTTTCATATCCCGCAATCATTTCTGGAGTAATCTGCTTTTTTACTAATTTTGTGGCCATGATTAAGTCTTCCATATGTATTTGAAGCTCCTCTCCGGTTATTTCACACTTCTCCATCACTTCATCACAAGCAGTTTGACAAATACCAACTAGTTCAGCCCCAGAATAGCCTTCAGTCAATCTGGCGAGTTCACATATGTCAACATCATCAGAAAAATCCATAGTTCTTTTTCTTACACGCAAAATTTCTTCACGTCCAGATAGATCTGGTGGTGCTACGTATAAAAGTTTGTCAAAGCGACCCGGTCGAAGCAATGCCAGGTCCAATACTTGGGGTTGATTTGTTGCAGCAAGGACTGTGACTCCTATCAGTGTTTCGATACCATCCATTTCATTTAGTAAGGTTGTTAAAACGTTAACACTGCTGTTGTAACTATTTACTCCCCTTTTACTACCAATTGACTCAATTTCATCAAAAAAAATTATGCTTGGACTGGCAGTCCGAGCCCGGGTGAAAACCTCCCTTATTGCCCGTTCAGATTCTCCAACATACATGTTAAGTAGCTCTGCACCTTTTACTGCAAAAAAATTGAAGCCAATCTCTGTAGCCATGGCCTGAGCACTGAGTGTTTTTGAACAGCCCGGTGGGCCATAGAGTAAAAGGCCTTTTTTTGCTGTTGCACCAACTCGCTTCATTCTCTTGGGGTGCTGAATATTTGTCAACAGATAAAGATTTTGTAATGGAATAGTAAATACAGGACTTACCAATAAGGGAGTTTCAACTGCACGGCGTAGAGCTTTTTTAATGACTTCCTGGCCTCCAATTTCATGCCACCGAACGCTTGGAGGCTTCAAACTAATATCATACATGGCCGTAGGTCGTACTAACTGAAGAGCTTTCTCGACATCATTCGGAGAGAGATAATGATTTTGAATCACCATGATATTTTCATTTTTATCTGCCTGTTCTTCAGCAATTTCACAGGCAGTATCAAGAAGAGATACTAAATCTTCAGCTGTGTAGGCATGGGTTCGGTCTCCTAATTTTTCCAGTACGTCATCGTATATTTCTGGCCCAAGTGGCGGGTTCAGTGACTTTAGAATACTCTTTCGTGCAGTGGCATCAGGAATAGGTAACAAAATATCAATACGAAAACGACCTCGTTTCTTCAATGTTAAAGGTATATTACTGGCGCAGGGTGTAGCAGCAAGAACGAGGACCCTAGGTAAACAGGAGCTAGAGTTTTCTGATAAGATATCGAGTTCTTCACCAATAACATTTGCAATTGCTTTCGAAGTAAGATCTTCTCTGGACACGATAGACTCAAGTTCATCCATTACAATGATGCTAGGCTGAGATATTTTTGCATCTCTGAATACTGAACGAACTGTGGAAGGCTTTGCATCGACGTCAATTCGAAAAATATTTTTAGTCCAGCCTGAATCAATGATTCTATTTATAATAAAAGTCTTCCCAGTACCAGGTCTACCATGGAGAAGAACGGCACACGATCTTTTAGCCCATCTCAACTTAAAATTCTTATCAAAATTACTCAAGAACCGATTGAGTTTTAGTAATTCTTGATCAATTCCGAAAATTCCCTCGACTTGAAGAAGACCATTCCCCAACCGAGAGCTTGAAGGAAGAAGCGAGCTTGGATTTTTTATTTGGACTAAGCAGCTTTCATGATATTTTGCAATACCTGATAATCCATCATTGATAGATTCAACAATCAATGTTCTTTTAGGGCCTCGAAGTGAAATAGATTTAAACTTCATCCCTAAAAATACAACATCGGCACGCCCTGTAACGCGTCAGTTTGATTAATTCAAAGTCATATCAATAATAAACTTTGTGTTATTCGCTTAATATATTTGATAGAATGAAAGGGGCTACATCAAAATTTGGGCTGTTTAGCATTACAAATTCGAGGAATTTGCTGACCGAGGTTATCTCGAATATACCATTCCCAGTGAGGTAGGTCATTTTCTTCCAGTTCTGGAATAGAGCTTTCCTCAGTGGAGCTTATATCTTTCATTACAATACTCTGAGCCTTACTGAGAATACCGGCGTTCTGAATTGCAAGTTCATCCCCAAGTTTAAATCCACAAGCCTCCTGGAAAGTCTTCGAAATTTGTATAACTTTCTTGCTCAAAGATTTTTCTGTCGTGAGCCAGGCGATAGCTTCTCTCCTGGAACTTTGCGTCTCATTAAGCTTCCAAAGATAACAGACTTGTCCTGAATCCAAACTGAGATCCATAAGAGCTTCTTTGCAAAGGTGAACACGTGATATCCCTTTCTGATCTGATCGTTCATGGTGACTTTGGCTAGAGTACGGACGTATTTTGACCTCAAGAATTTTACTCGAAAAATCTGTAATAATTGACATGATTGAAAAATATAACCCATATGAAAAAGGAAATGAAATTATATGAATATTACAGTCTTATGATTTGTCTTTAATAAAAGTGATTCGTTGTAGAATATGATTAGTTGGTATCTGGAAAAATTATAAAAACTCTCAAAAAAATCTTTTGCACTGGGCTATCGCCGTCTGGCTTGCATGTAATAACATTTGGATATCTGACAAAACACTTGGAGTCAAAAATAGTTAGAAGATGACACTTTTCCTGAATTTGATTAGTGAAAAATTTGGGAACTAAAGTAAAAAGTTAGTGATGTTGAGTTTAGATTTGTGTTAATGATATTTATATGAATATCTTGGATAAGAATTAGAGCATTTGTACGGTAAGGTTTAACAATGTTTTTATTCAATAAATCGCGTAAAATCGCGACATAATGACATGGTTTAATCATCAAGCGAATTATCTTTTTTCGCACAGTTGTATGACTTGTCCATTAATACTTACCAAAATCCGAAACTAATGTCGATTCTTTAATGATTGATGCTGCTGCGCCACTCGCTGCTACCGCAGTTTTCACTGCAATCCCGAAACGTGCGGCAGCTGTATATTCATTTACGTGAGAAAATCTCACGAAAGAAAATTAATTGGATGATAGAAAAGCGTAATTTCTGCTACTCAAGGAGAATACTTACTAGCAAGGATCTTTTGAAAATTCCCTTCAAAAAATCGGTGTGGAGGAGAAGACTCCATCACAGTTGTTATTTTTGGGACATGGGGAGTGAAAAAAATATATCAGAACTGGGATTGGAAACCGATTCAAGGAAAAATATTGAAGCTCAGGAACAACCTTTGATAATATATTACTACTCATCGCACGGTAGTGGTTCGAGGAGGGAAAAATTTTTAGGTTACCATTCTAAACCAGACAAAGGTTCGTTCCAACAAGTTGGTCTTAAGTCCTTATTGGTAGAACCTATACGACAAGGGATTAACGGAGCTAAGAGGAACGAGAAACAGAGAGCTTTTCCTTCAAAGCACCCTTCAAGACCGAAACAGGTCAACATATACCACAGAAAAATCTCAGAGCAAAGGCCTGTGTCACTCTCAAGACATACATCTACAAATACGTTTGAGAACGATGAGCCAATCTCATTGTACGAAGAGCTTTTTCCTGAAGAAGAGGCCAAATTAAAACTGAAAGAGATGGAAAAAAAAGCAATTCTTAAGATGGAGACATTGCCTATTTTCAACTGGAAATTTTCCAAAAGAAACCTCAGAAACATGGTAGAAGAAGCTCGGGAAGACACGGTCAGAGTAAATCAGATAAAAGCACAACTGTCTGATAAACCTGTCATCGATCAGTTTTCCAATGCTATCTATGAAAAGATGAGTTTGCTATCACTCAATGCATGTAGCTTTTCTCTGGAGGAAAGCGACTTTCTTCGCATGGGTCCAAGGGGAGAACACATTGAGACATGGATTAGTGGCCTTGTTAAAGGTATCAGTGTACAAGTCATCCTTGTTCCATCACATATATTAATATGTTCCTGACTAATTGCTAAATCTTCCCAGTTATTGCTATTCGTGATAAGTCTACTCTGCGATCCCAAAGGTCGTATTTTATTCTATTTTCTAGTGATGACGCTGCAAGAGCCTACCATGAAAAAGCTCATCGTCTCCATAGACTTTCGAGGTTAAAGAATAAGGGTCACTCATTAACAATCCCGGCCAAATCTGCAGACCTACGCGAGGGAGAAGTTCTAGATGATCTTCTCCAAAATTTCTCTCTAGTTCCTAGCTATTCAAATCTTTCTCTGCACATGATAAAACGCCCATACAAGCCTCGAATTAAACAAATTCTCAGAGAGGGCGGCCCTGTTGCAAATTTAAGATGTAAAACTTTGACAGAACATATGGTCTTATTTTATCTGGACGTCGGTAATATCAGTAAAAACGATTTACAGCAATTTATCAGGGAAGACGGAAAGCGTCGTAACATATACTGGAAGCTAACCGGTGGAAATAATGCCGTTTTACAAATCAAACAAGATGAAGATCCAGAGATCATTAAAACAATGGGAGTAACTAATAAGATTAAACCAGGGTTTGTGAAACCCTCTACCTATGTAATACCTTTTGAGTATGAATATGAAGCAAGGAGATTCGTAAGAGATTGGCACCGACGTCGATTCCCTTTCCGTCATCAATCTAAGAATGATAACTATCATCCTCTTATAAACGCAGAATTAATGTGGTAGCGAATCACTACCACTCAAACTTCAATTATCGCATTAAACCTCGGCGTATTTTATATTATAAGCATTATGGTGGCTTTACTGTGTGATAACCATATGACATAACCGAACTCCTCCCCACACATACTAATGGATATAGGAAATGATACCACTGACTCACCCATTCATACTAAAGCCTATCCTTAGCAGCACTTACTTCCCAGGCTACTCCCGCTACTTTGCGCTCTAACATCTACACCTTGAGGACCATTAAGATCGGCCTTTGATGAATCAACAATCCTCTTTTTAATATCTGCAGCCAGACTGAAGAACGCATTCTCAATGTTGATTTTATTTTTCGCTGAAACTTCGAGAAATGGAATGCCAAGCTCATCCGCCAGTTGCTGGCCTCTCTCAGTAGATACTACACGTCTATCTTCCCAGTCACATTTGTTCCCGATGAGAATTTTATTGACACCTTCAGTAGCGTGCTGTTCTACATTTGAGAACCAAGTACGAATATCTAAGCAGACAAGTTAGCCATAAAATTCATTTAATCAATTGGCAAGGGCTAGTACTGTTAAAAGAACGCTCATCGGTTACGTCGTAAACTAATAATATTCCCATGGCTCCTCTGTAATATGCTGTTGTTATAGTTCGAAATCGTTCTTGACCGGCCGTATCCCAAATCTGCAGCTTCACACGCTTTCCATCTAATTCAATAGTTCTAATCTTGAAATCGATTCCGATTGTTGTAATAAAGGAAGGGGTGAATGAATCTTCACTGAACCGAAGTAAGCAACAAGATTTTCCCACGCCAGAGTCGCCAATGAGCAGAAGTTTAATCTGTGAAAGTGTTAGATAGATTCTAGATCGAGTAGATACTAATTATAGGATTGACCAATTTACCAGAAAGTCATAGTTACGCGTGCCAGCCATCGTGCAGGGTGGCCGCCAGAATAGAGCCGAAATGAGAAAAAAAGCACTTTCAAATACAAGAAATTTTCGCAGAAAAGGGAAAGAGGCGTTTGTTGAGAGGAAATCGAGTAAATTCTTGATTTTATTAGTTGTTTTGCCAGAAAAGGGATAAAACTATTTGAGCTTGTGACCCGTAGTAGTGAGTGAGCCTTCAGTTTTTCAAAGAGCCGAGAAGAGTCTACCACCACCCTTTTTTGCAGGGCACGAAAAAAAAGCGTGCCAGATTCGGCGTAGGAAGCGCAGAAAGCGCAATGGAATAGTGAGCGAAAAAAAACCCTTGATAATTCGGTTTGAAGTAAACAATATTTTCAATTACTGGAAATAAAAAGTGGGGAAGTTGGACTTAATTGTTTCACTTTATCTTATGACAATTTGGCTCACAAGTATTATCTCTGTCTCTTCAGCCTCGTGAGACATTTTCAGACAATTATTCTAAAAAAATTTACAAATTGAATTCAAAGTGCCAGTTTAAAGTTAACAAAACTACCCGAGATAAAATGGAGATTTTAATTTTAATTCGGTTCACTTGTGGAGTAAGCTGATTCTAGAGGACATAGATTCATTGCAGCCATCTAGCATAGCTCCACTTAATACGCTTGAGGGCCTTTCTTTGCGCTCTAAGCCCAAGATTTATACTACACAAATCTGTAACGTCTTCCAAAAAATCCCTCTCAACCTCGCCCGGAATTAATTTATGGGCGAAATTTCTTAAAGTGTGAACTTCGCACAATATAAGACCATGATCTTTGTAAGATAATAAGTTATCTTTGATTGGGGTGGCCACGGTTAGAATTCGATCAATGTTGCGAAGTATTCTACTCGATTGCCCAGATTTATAGACCTTTTTAAATCCTTTAAGATTTGATAACACTTCGGCAAAGTATCTAATAATTGCGAAGCAAATAACAACACCAGGGGTTAAGCCTACGAAACCAAAGACTAATTCTTGACTTTTTAGTAAAGCATCTATACCGCTCAAGGCAACTTCCACGTCAACTTTTGTTTTTTGGACTTGTATTAACAATGTTCTAATTAGATCTCCTCGAATGGTACCAAGTAATGGATGCCTCAAATCCTTTTCGTAAGCACGAAGTACTGGAGTAAGATCTCCCTCTCTAACTTTTGCTCTAATATCATAAAGTTGAGATTCCGTCAATGAAGAATTTCCACTTATTGCATAAGAACGATCACGAGCAAAATCGGTCACCATTCGCTCCAAGCTTTCTCGATCACCTGAAAGACTCTCTTTACTCATGAGAGCAAGCTCACTATCTGGATCATGACGAATGGTACTAATAACTTTTTTGATAGGTTCCAAAACCCAGTTCAAGCAGAAATCTCGTGCTGTCGATCCAAAGTCCTGAATATAACTGATGATGACTTCTTTTTTAATCACAAAAAGTCGAAGAATTGTCGTTGATGAAAGAAGTAAAGAGAAAGTGGGAAACCAGAGTCTTACAGTTCGTGATGGCTGACCATGCTGGCGAACGAATTTTTTGCTAAATGTATTATAATTAGGAATTAAAACTTTGAGGATGTGCTGCATTTGACTTATTAGCTTAGCTGGCACCGTTTCTAGCGCATTGTTTTCTCCTGTTACACTAGCTTCAGGGTTATAAACAACGCTTACGAAGACTCTATCCTCGAATTCCGAAACACCTGTCTCCAAAGAGGAAACAATACTGAGCACAGTGCTCATAAGAACAATGCTTTGCTCAACAACAGTTCTCCACTCATGGTTTTCACGACCCTCATTACTAGTGTCGTCTGAATAATCATCTTTTATGTTAAAATTAAGTCCTTCAACGGTAAGAATTCCCAGTCCGCTAGCGCCAGTTTCTCGCCATCGCTTTAGTCGTAATTGATGATGTCTCGCCTCGTTTCGACACAATGCAATTGGAGATAAGACACTATGCTGTAGATCTTTTATCGATCGTTTTTTAATATCTCCTCTTATCAGACCATGAAACCATTCCCACAGCCCAAAAAAATTAGACTTAATCTTACTCGGAAATACGATTCCGGGTGATTCTATATTTTTTGTGAATCGAATTCCCGCTTCGCAATATATTTGTTTCGCCCAAGCCCAAAGTCGTAGGGGAGATGTCTGGATTGCGAATAGGCTTGAATACGTGTAAGAACCTAAAACTTTGTCCCAATACCATATGTGATCATTAATGGATATTGTTTGATCCAACAACTCTCCCAGCATTAAACCGTAGATTTGAACTGCAGCTTTGCTGACAACTAACCAGTATAAATCATTTTCATATAGGCGTGTAAGAATTGGTTGATTATTTTCGACTAGTTGATCTAGCTGAGTTGCCCGCTCAAGTAATGCCGAAATGCGAGAAGGCTGTATAAGAGGACTGAGAGATGTAGTTGAGAAAGCCTTAATTATTCTCTGGAGTTCTAAAATTTTGGGTGACGATGAGATGGTAGGATCATGATCAATTAGTTTATCCTCTAGGTCTTGTAGAATATGGATTCGATTAAGTTGACTGTCCACATGCCGGACTTGACTTTAAGTCAATTAACACAAACTCAATTGATCAAGAGAAATTCATACTCAATAATTATTGACATTTAAGGTCTTGTGTACCCAGAAATAATACTAAAAGTCCAATCTAGAGACAGCTGCGATAAGAGAATAAATTGGTTGTTAAAACTTATTTAAGTAATCAAGTCTACATCGCCAAGAGAAATGAGGGTCTCTCTATTACTCAAAATACTTTGACCATGCTGTTAGTCAGATACTAACGCAGAAAGTTTACAGTTTATCAGTTTTTCATTCGAAAAATGTTACTTAGAGAGGGGCTACTCCGAAAAAAAAAACTTGGGGCCGACGAATATCTTTTTTTTTTTTCATTACCTCAAACCAACGAAATTATGTAGTCTTTTGTTTACTGATGTATGTGGTTGTAAATTTTTGTCGACCATTTGAATCAACTTTGCAATACCAACTTCACGTTCATGACGAGCTTTGGATCTGATTTGATTTAAGATATAGCACCCTTTCAATATTGCTTTTAAGAACAGATTATTCTGTGAAAATGATCCTCTTCTTAATCTAAGATCGAGGGAAAGTCTTCTCCGAGCATTTTTGAGCAAATTACGGCAATGATGGTCCGGGACAATACGGTTCTGAATCATAATCTGAACAATTTGCCAAAAGCCATCAACATCTTTGAGTTTTATATAAGTGCTCAAAAAGACTGTCAGAGTTGCCAAGTCAAGACGCGACTGCGTAATATTCAAACGATCTGATACTGATTTCCAAAAAGTTCCTAGAGTAGAAAACTGGTACAACCTTTCGAGAGAACTAATTGTTTGAATAATAACTTGTATAGGTACTTTAAAGCCGCGTTTCTCGAATTTTGAGATAAACATCTCAGTCATGTTGACTATCTCATCAGAATTGGTCTTTCTACTTTCAATAAGCTGTTTGAGTTGATGTCCAAATAAAAGAGCCATTGATTCTGCAGTCTGAGCTTCAAGCAAACCCGAAGCTTGTACTATTTTCACGCCTTCGTCAATACTTCCATTGCTACAACGAAAACTTGCCTCAACTGCAACATTAAGGTGCTCTGCTCGTAGACTGATATTTTTTGAGCGGGCCCAGTTATAAATCTCTAATGTCTCCGCTGGATCATTAAAGTTCAGTGCTGCCACCATCTCCCATAAAAGATGTTTCGGGTTATAGGGATCTTTTTTCTCCAAATGGTAAGGTTCAAATATCTTATCAAGCCTTTCAAGAGCTTCCATTCTACGGGAGATTGATAATCGTGTCTTAGAGATTATAATGCGCCTTAAAAGTAAGAAAGTGTTGATATTAATTGGCGGATTTGACGAATTTATCTTAATGATCTCCTCTATAAAGAAGAAGCATTGATCAATTTTGAATCTCCAGCTATCATAGAAATGTTTGAGAATTAAAGCGATAAAGACGGGATCAACAGTAAAGCCATTTTTTGACATGTAGTGCAGCAAGCTAGTAATTGCTTCAAAGTTCCTCTCTTTAGCGTAAATTTCAGCAATTTTATTTATTGAATCTGTGTTTAGATAGATCCCCATTTTAAATGCAAGCCCAATAAACTGCTCGATTTTGGAAATGTCATTATTGTTAGCGAAAATCTTCAAGATTCTTGGGAAAATCTTGGTGTATTGGTCTGCAGTTTTTGTCTGGTCTATTTTCTTGAAATCATCCTCAACGGCTTTCCAATGTCCTTTTTCAGCCTTGAAAAGCGTAAACTGTGTAAGAAGAGACTTAAATTTGCGTGATCCATTTCCACTTGGTGATCTGTTAAGAATTGACTGCGCTGATATGATATCCTCTGCTTGGATACAAATCTTCGCCATCAGATCATAAAATACAAATGAACATTTGACATTTTGAATATAATTTTCAAATCTGGTAAACAAAGCCATAGTTTTATCGAGATCTTGAAGTACTACCCAATTTTCTTGAATTAGATTTAGGCATGGGATAGCAGAATGGGAATAGCCTAATTTTTGGGCTGTTTTGGATGCCTCAATGATGATTTGTTCTGCTTCATCAAACTTTCTGTTAGCTAACAAGTAATTAACAGTATTTTTCACTATTTTGTTGTGATACCCTTCTTGAGGAACTGTGAGATGATAATATCTTACGAAGTAGTCAAAAACTTCAGGTCTGTACTCTTCCTCATAAGCAACAGACATAATAAAGTAACCAAGAGAATCAAGTGGAAACTTGCCACAGCATTGTTGGGTTCGATTAACTATTTTCTTCGTAAGGTGATACTTCTCAAGAGTAAAAGTTATCTCACATAACTTGCGACATACGGAGAAGAGCTGGGATGAAAAGTGTTCTGCATAATTTTCCAAAGTTGTAAAGTATATGGCTACTACTTCTTCTAAACTACAGAGACCTCTTCGATTTGTAAGATTTTGAATAATTCTCTCAAGTTGGAATGGAATGAATATTTTCTCTTCAATACCTCGCTTTATCACTTCCCCGAATACTCTTCCTGCAAAATCAAACTTAGATTCTCTTTTACACGCTCTAAAAATGAGGAGTGCAAGACTGAGTAATCTGCGATCTTTTATAGTTTTAATAGAAGATCGATTACTTCTCATTCCCTCTGTGAGTATATCTATAAAGAGGGTTGCTGCGTGGATAGGCTGGGGCGGAAACGATTGAAGATGAGATATGACACAATGTTCAAGCTTTGTAATTACATCTGCGTCATTGACTGTTGAGAGTCCAAATTGGTCAGAGTGAGTTTTGCCCTGTTTTATACTCATTCCATTAAGTTGTACAGGGATCTTCATGTGGGGTGACTTTGTTTCCGTAGATGAATCTACAGAGGGCAATCCGCTTTCTTCTTCACCCAGAGTTTCTGTCGTGAATGATCTGACTGTAATGTTATTAGAAGTTTTTGATATGTGACCCAATGATAACCCATTTTCGGTAGTGTCTTCATCTTGACAACTTAGAGCCTTATCTTCGAAGGCTTTGATGGCATTAGCGCCAGCTGTGGTATATCGTTTCGATGATTTGATTATCCGGGAATTCCTGCGAATTTTTTGAGCAGTAAGCATGAGGCGTCGGTGATCTTCGATTGTGATGCCGACAGCGAACACCAAGGTACATGATGTTCCTAGAGCAAAATGTCGAAGCACACGTAGTGCACTTTCCGAAGGCAAAGACATATAAATAGTGAGATATTTGAATAGTGATAGTGAAATAATTCAAAATTTCAGCCCATTTTATAAATTTTTAGCTCATTAATGTGCATGAGAAGCTCTCATCTCCGCAAAGATCAAGTATGTTTTTATCAGTTATTCACATATCTATCACACTAGCCGAATTGTCGCTAATGAGTGGTTATATTCTTCAACCTCTATGGATGCAGGCTCATTATTAATCACAGTAGGCTGAGATAAAGATATTTCGGTGTTTCTTCTCATACAAATTCTCTCTTTTACGTATGGTTAGTCTGCTGGGTTCGGAAGATAATCATATCAGAATTCAATTACACATGTTAGCGTTACACTTAATCTTCAGTGAGTAAATGTGTTGAAAAGTTTAAATTGGTAGATTTTAAAAACTTGAATTTTTACTTTTGCTACGCTGGACGCCCCCTAACGCCCATCAAATACATGTAATAGGTTATAGAGCTTATTTTCCGAGGTCTGATCTCCATAATCATAAAATAAGTGAGCCCTTGGATGAAAATATTTCCAACTTTTGCAGTAACTTTTGGTATAGAAAAAGCATACATCCACTTTGCACTCCCGTCCAAACTATTCTCGGACCGGCGCCTCTAAATAATCCAGGCAACCCCTCTGATTTATAAATCATTCTTAATCCAGTAAACACAGAAGATGTGTCAAGATTTATTGAAGCAGTTCTCGGCGCGTATGATGTAGATATCGATCGGTAATTCTGCTGTTGAGAGTTATCTAAGCTTGATACTTGATTCTGAAGGGGTCTGGATTGAATTTTCTGCAAGGGCTCTATAACAGTGCTAACCTGCGTCTGCATTCTGGTTTTGACGACATCTAATGGACAAGTGATAACGCCAGCTAGTCCACCAGAGACTGCTCCAGTTAAAAGCTCTAAAGGTAACCCTATTTGCTTACTTTGCTTATACTGTCTTGCCCACGTCCGTCCCTGTTCGTAGAAAAAAAATTGGAGAGCAGAAAATGGAAGGTCTCGAAATATAGTGGCTTTATAGCCATAGAATAACGCTGATACGCCTTCCTGATGTATTATGGTTCGAACAGCATGCAATGTGGATTTGTAGTTGTAACCAGAGCGAAAAAAAGGGTTGTTGTACCGTCCTTGTAGTTGTAACCGAGTCTTGAGGACCTCTGATGGCACATATACAAAGGAAGCGGCAAAATCGGCAATGAAGCCTGATGAAAGTCAGAAAAAAATATCAGGGAATTAAATATTAACCTACCACTTATCAAATATGCTAGTTGTGGCGCTATTTTATAGTCTATCATGTTTCTTTTGCTATATTCATATGTTCCAAAAAAGATCACCGTGCCTGGAAATGATCCCAGAAGAGCAGGAAGCCAGCCTCCATACAATCCTCGCCTGATTCCTTCTTGTCTTAAGATCATGACATATGAAGATGACATAGATGAGTACTTTGGTGGAAAATGTGGATCTCCTTGCTGCCGCGTCTTTACAGTATCTAAAGAATGCATTAGAAGGTCACCAGTTGTTCCACCAAGACCACCAGCAATCATTGACTTTAATTTTTAGCAAATATATCTATTGAACTTTTTTGGAGCTTACATGAAGATATGGTGGCCTGCTCATCTCCTCGAGTGCCCTGGGTGCTGTACTCTTCGCTTTTACACTTTCTGTTTCGATATCAACTCTATCAAC
>JAHYSP010001136.1:0-11807 GCA_019455505.1 Pleochaeta shiraiana
TTCCCCCCACCCCTTCCCCTCCTTCCCCTTTTCACTTTGGCTATTATACACAACAATTATTCCATTCTTCACGATCGATGCTCCATTCTGTGAATGCTTTGAATTGACTCGTTTATTATTCTATCATCACCAGTATCAACAGCATCATCAGCATCATTATCACTTACATAATCGCATGTTATCGGAACGATATTTCTAAAACCACCAATCTTGCTATATCAATTTCAACATCTTTTTTTTCGGAAGCTTTTCGCATTTTTCTATCCGCATTTTCTAATTCAGCGCGCGTCTGCCTTCTCTTTATCTGAGCGGCGACCCTTCTCTGCAACCCATACATTACTTGATCATTATTATAATATTAATAAAAACAATAATAACACTACTAATAATAATAATAATTTACTCAACTTCTCACGTTGAAGATCTAGCTACCAAATGATAAAGTGCCTTCTCATCACCAAGTTACCCTTCAAGATCTATATTTGGGCTTACAATTGCCCAACAAAGAAATTTGGCAGTTAAAGATCAAATTTTTTATATTTTTTTTATTCGTTAATACTTAATTACAATCCCCCATTTCCACTTCTTATTATATTACAATGCTGGCCGATCCATCAACTTCATCAACTTCGTCTGTGAGGAAATCATCAGCAACACTCGCGCCAGAAAAAAAATATAAATGCCAGTTCTGTAATAGGGCCTTTAGTCGGAGTGAGCATCGTAGCAGGCATGAGAGGTCTCGTAAGAATTTAAGACTACTATTTTAACTTCTATTGCTAAAATTACCTCTTGTAGACACAAAAGAACGACCTTTCCAATGTATGAAGTGTCGAAGTACCTTCGTGCGACGCGACTTATTACTCAGACATGATCGAACCGTGCACGCCAAAGATGGGGGCATCCCTCTTCACAGCGATGTAAAAAGAAGGGCTAGATCAAAACCCAGGGCTCTCTCTAATACTTCCAAATCGACAATCGCTATTGATACGCTAGCCTTAGAACAAATTGAAGCTAGTAGTGATGGAATGGTGGACCTTGAAACAGCTGCAATGCTAATGACTGATCTTCATCACAAAGCGACGGCGGTTATGAGAAACGCGGGTGTGGGACCTTATGAGTGTAGACCTGACGTGTCTATTTCACATACAGAGCCAATATTAGAAGAGCCATTGATCCCATATTCGTCGGAAACTATTGCGATACCCTGGGATCTGATACCTGAGTCAGGATCAGATTCAGCAGGTCAGTCTAATAATGTTAGTTCACAAGCATCACATTCTTCATTCACAAGTGCCACATCATCACCTCTTCATCAATTTCCACCTCTGCTCAACAAATCAGATTCAGCAAGTTGTAATAATAGCTGGACATCAAATCTCTCATCACCACTATATCTCTCGCCGATTGTTCCCAATCAATCAACTTGTGATTTACCTAAAGAGATAATGACACTACCTCAGATTCTCACTAATGAAGACCGAAATATTATATTAGATAATATTGCAATTCATGATAGTGAGCAGGCAATTCCTGAAAGTTTTCACCTCCCCGAACTCGCCTCTTTAAATCTTTTTTTGTCAACATACTTTGGTGTATTTCATCATCACATGCCTTTCTTACATCCTGCTTCATTCCAACCCATCCAAGAATCACCTTCTCTATTGCTAGCTGTTTTATCAATTGGTGCTCTATATGCCTTTGAGCAACAGCAAGCGTATATCTGTCATATTGGATCCAAAGTCCTTGTTAATCAATTTTTGCAAAACAAAGAGAATTTTAGTTCCAGAAAATGTCCGTTATGGACTATGCAAAGCTCTCTACTAAATATGATATTCGCCAGCTGGAGTGGTGACCCTAAAGGTCTGGAATGGGCATGCTCCATAAAGAGTCTCCTCGCAAACATGGTTGCTGGGAATCGCTACGAATTAAAGTTACGCACCGAAGCACGTGAAGGTCAGCAGCCTACTCGCGCTGAATGGATAGAGGACGAAGGCTGTAGACGAACATACTTCGCTGTTTACATATTTTTTGGTCTGTTGACGCTAACTTACAATCATACTCCTGCTATTAGTTTCAATGAATTTGAGGATCTTTCGCTACCTTCATCCGAGGCAATGTGGAGCTTGACAGTCAATGAAGAAATCTGGCATGAACAGAATAAAGATTCGCTTCCTGGTTTGTTATTTATGGATGTCCACGACAAGCTATTTCAAGGAGAATCATTGCAATACAGTGCCTTTGCCACCCGTGTGATGATAAATGCCCTGTTTCTCGAGGTTTGGTGCCATAAACGTAGTCCAGAAGCTCTTCAAGATGTGGTGACTGAATATAAACTTCGCCTAGCCCTCGAGACATGGGAAAAATCCTTGGCACTTTATGAACCGGAACTTGTTGCAGTACCACTCAGTGCTTCCCACAGAGGTCATCCTCTAATCTTTAACGCTATGGCTATGTTCCGAAACACTCGTGCTCGCCTCGAAGTAGATCTTAAGCCCGTACAAGAGGCTCTAAGATATCACGACTCTTATGAGGTAGCTGCTGCAATGTCCAACGCAAGAGATAAAGTCAAGCGATCCAGTGAGATGCTTAAGGTAATAGAGGAGTGCTATAATTGTATTAGGATAACCGTTCACGGAATCCAATGGATAACACGCTCTTCTGCAACTAATTGGGGAGTTGAACATCCCCTATGTGGCCTTGATCTCATCATTATTCTTAGTCTCTGGCTGTATCGCTTAGAAAACGACGAAGAGCCTGTGACTGAAGAGGAAAATTCAATGTACTTAAAGATTCGTAAGCTTTTTGACGACAGATCGATTGAAACATACGGCTCCAGGCTTAGCTCTAAAGTAGCTTATATTTGGGGAAGCATGCTTGATGAAGTTGTTGTGTGGGGGTAAGTCTAAACTGCTTATAAGGACGAATTAATACTAACTGCTCTAGTATCACTAAACTTATCGGTGACTCATTCCGACTTCATTCCCAAGCTCTCAGTGGTTATGAATCTGAAATAGAAGATAATATTTCTACTTCATCTATGTCTTCACAGGGCGCTGAATACAATGATGGAAACAACGTATATTGACCAACCTTAGATGCAAAATTGAGCACGAAAATTACCTCAGGGCGGTGTTGCTACATTGCATTCAGATATTTCTAGTCTGGCATTACATACTTCCAGTATTAAGTAGGTTGCAAGGCTTTCCCTTAGATGTTTTCAAGATAGTAAGGCTATGTGTGTTCTAGCAGATGTCTTCCGGGTAATAATTATGTGTCGGGCTCTTTACAGGTAATAAATTGTGTGCAGGTGTTTTCCAGGTAGAAGGTTAACTTCCGGTGTTCTGAGTTGTAAGACTATATCCTGGCCGGTGTCTTCCAGGTAGTAATTCTGTGTCCTGATATTTTCCCGGCGTCTTTGATTTAGGAAGGATGTTTCCAAGCAGGCGTTTTCCATACTGGAAGGGAATATGTCTTGTGTTCTTAACGAACAAAGCGATGGCAAAATAAACTCATATCCCTCCACTAACAGATTTCAGAGACTCATTCTTACATTTGGTTGCTTTAAAGTAACACAATATTGTGACTTTACAATTGGATTCTAATCTCCTGCTCGTCCCTCTCAATTTTAGCGCTATGCAGTGACTTTTTCTCGAAGTAATTATAGTTTGGAGTTCCTTCTCCATTCATATGTTGGTTGCTTCAAGGGTTAGGTTCATATTGCTTTTTTTAGAATATTTTTTAGGAGCATTCTTTAATTTGCACCTTGTGACAGTAGTAGTTGATAGTAATGAGAAATATTTTGCAAATGCCTAAATCTCATTGGAGGCTGGTTAATCGCCGAACAACGCTGGAATCCAAATCACCCAACCGAATTTTTCGCTCTTTGACAAATTTATCTGAGCATATATTCAATAAAAAGCTTCAACAAGAGGTTGATGCATATAATCGACTAATAGATACTATACGAATAAGTGACTGATCCCAAAGATTTTAATTGAATACATACTTGTTAACTTAATGAGCTCGGGGAACCTCTTTTTTGGTGAGTCGGGGTAGTTATTCTTTCACTTGGACAGATCAGCGGCTGTTTCTGAACACGTTCAATTCAGTATGCCTAACTACATTTAGATTTTTAGTACTTAAGACCAACCGTGAGTTACATATTAGCGTCGACTTTATTAACCAGAAAAATTAGCTCTTGATATTCAAGCCAAAAAAAAAAGAAATCCTACTTACCTTGAGAAATTTATTTACAGAGTTTTTGAAAACATAGCCCCAGTTGGTCATTGGTTCAAAAGAAATTTAATCAAATAGTTAACTTACTATTCCTGAGCTGAGTTGGGAACAGATATAGATAGATAAATGCACACATCAGTTTTTAGTATAGGGAAATACAAAGTCGTCGTTTCTTATGGAATGGGTAGGTTGAACTAAATTGATGTTTTGGTAAAGGTAACAATTAAGACAACATTGCATATTGGCTATCTATCTATCTATCTACAACCTTCCTCAGGATAGGTTTGGTCCCCAATTCATTTCTTTTCACAAATTCTCACAGATTCTATCTCTAAGCCTCACCCCACCTCTCCTTACTCTCCTTACCTTCCCCTGCCGTGTCTTCCTCTCTTCTCTAGGTTTTAAGTAATAAAATCTTCATTCCTTTAATACAAATTCTGGTAAATTACTCACATAGTAATTATATAATAGAATAATGAAACTGATGCCAGAGCAGCATTAGAGGAGATGTAAGAAAATATAAATGTATATACAGTATATACAGTATATACAGTATATNACAGTATATACAGTATATACAGTATATACAGTATATACAGTATATGCAGAATGGGAGAAGAATAGCAAGTACAAGGAAGGAGTGGGGTGGTCTCATGAACGGAGCTAACTATTATATATACCCTTCCTCTCTCCCTCTCNNNCTCCAATTTTGTTTCAAAGTATATTTTCTCTTCGAAAGATTTTTATCAAAATAAAAACACCATGTAGACACGGAAGATGGGGGCAGGGAAGATGCATTCCCTTTAAGATCATTCATCTCTCGTAGACAGAAATATGAGGTTTTGTCAATAAGGTGTGGACCGTGCGACAATTAAGCAAATGCTCTCGTCTTAATTTTTATCGAGTCGGCAAGGACGAACTCTTCACCTTCACGCGGTGCCGGTGTAAACGCTCAGTATGTTCTACATAACTGGGATAGCCAAGAAGAGTCGCATACGGGTTGTATACGGATTGTATTCAGATCCTATATCGCTACCTCATTTTCAGAAAATTCACGCAATCTAGATCTTCACTACCAATGAGACACGACTCTACTTCACTTCAGTTTTTCTGCACCTTACGACTAGATCAAATTACTTATTCCTTACTAAAGTAAATTCAACAACTTCACGATCTCATATGACCATTTCTCTGGCTGTGGGCCTGCAATGCTATCAATACCCTGAAAGGAGGACAAAAGTTGCGGAGCATAAGGTTGGGGGGCATGATGGGACGGGTAGTATATGAAGTAATTTTAAACAAGCAATTCCTAAGGAGAGACGGAAAGAAGGTTGTTGATAAATTGCGCGAACGGTGCCGGGTCTTAGAGGAGCAGAGGTCGAATTTTGACGATAGTTTGACTATTTTGAAGGAGCATCAACAATTTAGGTCACCTACCCATTGCTCAAGACTGTCAGAAACTTCCAACAGACACAGTACACTAGTGGAACGGCACTAACCTATTTTGATCAGTTTTTAGCCCCTTGTGGTTTTTCCCGGTCGACAAATTATCGCCTTGGACTGACTAAGAGGAAGAAATAGTCGGACACTGGAACACCGCGGGATAAGGGAACCGGGACAGATAATAATTTGAAGGAATCTTGTGGGTTGGGGGTCAGGAGACGTTACACTTCTCACTGCTGGATGCGTGGGGGTGATTAAAAAATTTGCCATAGCAGGATGCATGGCGGGGTGATGGGGTGCCAAATCAACTCCTAAAACCTTTATTTTTTCCTTTGTCATTTTTGTAGCTACTCTAAGTAGTGTTTTGGTTGAAACGAGTTAAGCTCTGTGTCTTAGACGTAATCTTAGTCGGCTTCAGCGGTCCTTGACCAAATGATGCAGGGCTTTAGCCTAGGACCTTAATATGAATAAATAAATAAATAAATAAATTATTATCGATATATATATATATATGTGTGTGTATGTGTGAGTAACTTATAATCTTGGACATTACCTTGTTCTTGGCGGACAGATTATTTGAGCTATTCTTAACAACTTAATATTTATTTTACTTATCGAGATGTGCATCAACTTTGAGGATTACTCCCAGCAACAGAGAGAGAGGAAGAGATGGAACTATTGTGCTATACGTTAGATATGGCCTGTGCGAACAATAAACAATGTTGTATGAAAAAAAGTTCCTGGGAGACTGCGGTATGGAATGGGTAAATGAAGAATCCCCAGGGGGAAGAATACATGTAATGGAGTTCGTTTCAGGGTCTTACCCCTACATTTTAAGAGCCTTAGGCACTATTTTTAGGCATGAATTCGCAACAGGAAATATTTTGACTCACCACACATTTTAACAACTTTAGTATCTCATCTTCATAATCTCTATTGTCTCATAACATCACAATTATCTATTTCTACATCATGGAAACTTCAACAGCCTGAATAACATAAACCAAGACATCAGTTTATCCAGAAATTTAGTAGAAGTCATATTTTTTATTTTAACTTTAAGATAAAACAGTCAGTTAACAATCAAGCTACTAAAAAGTTCAATTTTCCTAAAAATACCTTTTAAAAGAAGAGTCCTTAATCTAAATATCAAGAAATACGTCGACCAAATCTTACTAGAGTTCAACGTCTTCAAGTAAGACCAATTTAAACTAGATAAATAATTAACAAATACTCATTAGGTAAAAACGGAGCATGACGCTGGTAAAACTCAAAAAGAAATTATACAGCTCCTAGATGTTAACCCCAAACATATTCATATTGCTAATTATAAAAATGTTTCCCCTGTGAAGCCAACGGGTCGACCGCAGGTGCTTGCTGATGTGCAATTTGACGAACTCGACGATTTTGTTCGTTCATCTCGCACCAACAGACAGATGGATTACCTCGAACAAGCGACTGCTCCGTTCAAGAACTGGGGCTTAAGTCACATGAAAATCAGGAGATACCTTTTCCAGAGAGGGTATGGTCGATGAAGGGCTTTGCAAAAGCCTTGTCTTACTGAAAAAAACTAGAAGAGCTCGAAAAAAAATAGGCAGAAGATCATCCACACTTGACTTCAGATGACTGGTAGAAGATTCTCTGGTCTGATAAGACTTGGGCAACTGATGGACGGTTTACCAATGTTTTCATTACAAGAGAGTTCAGTCTGATTGCATTCAAACTGACTAAACCACAAGGTAATAAAGTTATTAAGCCTGTATAGGAACTTGATAACACACGTGCATCATAAATAAGTACAAAAAACGGAGTGGTTGGATGTTTTGGGGATATTTTGTCGGATCGGAGAAATGCCTGTATTTTCTGAAAAAAAAAAAGGGAAACTATTAATTCCGAGCTGTACTGTCAACATATCCTACCCCTCTTTGAACAAACAGTGGGGACGAATCCCTGGCCATTGATGATACAAGACGATGCTCCATCTCATCCAGCCGCGTTGATCTTGAAAGAGCTTCACGAGAAGAACATCACTCCGATCGATTGGCCACCTTGCTCTCTCGACCTAAATCCGATAGAATCTGTATGGAACATAATGAAACGGTTCATTCAGTTCAACTATCCGGATCTTGATGATGGAAAGCAGCGGTCGCAAGATGAGCTTCGCCGGATTGTGAGAGAGGTCTGAGATTCTGTAACATCGGAACAGCTTCACGAACTTATTAAAACTATGCCAAACTGATAACAAGTCGTTATTGATGCCAATTGAGGGGCTACTAAGTATTGAAATTTTTGTTAATAAAATATTTTTCTTTCAGAGCAATCAATTGTTAAATTCACAGTGAAAATTCACAGTAAATTTTCAACAAAAAAATCTGACTTAATTAGGTTAAGTGTCTATAATAGAAAATGAATAGAGTTGTTCCTTCTTTTCTTAACGAAAAAATCGCCATACAAAAAAACGTAAATCACTACATAATATGCCTAGCATGAAGTAGACTGACCATTTATAGCCCCAGTATGATCCCTGTATTTAGGCTATGTTCCTTCTTTACCGATCACATACTGTACACTGTCGGTACGAGTGATCTGGGCAGATGGGTCTGAGTAGGGTATATCTCGCTTCAGGGATTATATATGGGAACAAGAAAGGGGTTTTTACGCCTTTCCAGGAGTTTCCCAGCTAGTCTTAAAGTCTAAGAATATATTAGCCTAATATATCAGGATGGTTATTTTCACATAATTCTTGTGCGATATACTCTTCTTTTTCCATAAACTTCTCCTCACTCACTGTTCCCAAACTCCATCCTCATTCCAACTTCTTTATCGTTGTCACAATCATTATCATCACCATTACAACACATGAAAATCTTACTTTGCAGCTTAGATTTCGATTCCCATTAAACAAATTCCTTACAAAGGTAATCCATCCAAAATACTAATTCATGGACCACCGTTCTCTCCTGACCTCATCCCAATAGAACATGTTTGGAAGTTGATGAAGGATTATATCGAGACAAAATATCTAGACATTGGTCAGGGGAGGCAGCTGTTGGAGGATCAATTTCGAGGGATTGTGAGAGGAGCCTGGGACAAAGCGGTAGACGAAGATGAGTTGTAGTAGCTTACAGAGTCGATGATGCGTAGAGTAAGGGCCGTCTACGAAGCATAGGGTGGCCCCATAAAATATTGAGCTACAGAAAATATCATACTGAATAAAACATTATGAACTGCATAAATGAAAATTGTGAATTTCATAACTTTCTTGAGCCAAAAATAGGTTGAGCCCTAATCATCGTCCCGAATTTTATACCATATAAATTTTAGGGCTTCATGCAAGGATCAACTGTCAATCAAGCCAATAAAGGCTAGTATAGCAGGTGTATTAATACCCTGCTAAAACCTGCTTTTTGCATGCATGTGTCCATCTCTTTCTTACCGACACAGTACTATGTCTGTCCGTAATACTTACAAAATTGTATGTTGCATACATGAATTCCAGGGTATAAACAGTATTGGGGCTGAATTGGGTCTGAGCAGGGCTATACAGAAGCTAGCTGGGCCTATTTCTGCGCCATTTCACGATAAAATACAGCATAAATTTTCTGAGGCGCATAACCAGTTTTCCTCTATTGTGTCTGAATATATTGCCAAAAATGGATTTCAAACAGGATCGACACTAGATCCAGCATCATATCCTGACTAATATGCATGTATTTTACGGTTTTGTAAGGATTACGGATAGACATACATAGTACATGTATAGTGTTAGAGCGGTAATGAACGTCACCTTGCATAAGCAGGGTGTAGCCTCACTCCAGGGATTATGCGGGGAGAAATCAGGGGTCATAAAGGGAATATAACTAATGCTATACTTTTTCTGGCTATCAGCCCCAGCTAGTATAATATTTTATTATTTATGCCTATAATTTTCAAGAATAATACTGCGCTATAACGCTTCTGGTCTTCTAAACCAGCTAGTCTAAAATCTTAATCATTTATGCCTAAATAATCAGAATCATCATTCACTTGTGAAAGTTATGTATTGTTATTCATCTTTATTCATCACAAGAGCTATGAATATTTAAGCGAGTTTTGCCATACACACTAAAACATGCTTTTCTTACTTAACAGAAGATAACATTTAACACTTTCTTCCCTATTACTTGGTGTTATTAAAATTTCACTCAAAACTTTTATTTATATTCCTCTCTTTATAATTTACTGCCTTCTCTTTTACGTCTCCTATTATCGACACTTATCTATCATTATTACCATTTCAGCTATGTAGTTCAGCATGACATTAATATCTTTTAGCCTATGTTATTCAAATTATATTTCTTGTGTGAGTATAATTCATTATTAGGTGAATATACAAGAGACCAAGTCTTGAATATATTAGATTATTGTAAAGATGAATCCACCACAAACACCTCCTTAATCACCAAAACCTCATAAAAGTGCCAAATCTTTGACGCGAGATCAACGACTTGAAGTAAGCGAGAAGCCACAAGAGCGCTTTTCTGTTATTTCTAATAATTCCCAGGTGAAATTCCTAGTCAAGGAAGGCTAATCATACAAAGAAATTGAAAAAAAAAAAAAAACTCGAGATTACTCAAACAAGTTGGATATACCATGAATACGACCAAGCTCATGCCCCAAAAGTCGAGTGGGCGATCCCCTGTCTTAAGAAGTACACAAGTCGACGAAATAGCAGCTTTCATAACTTTCTCCCATGAAGGTCGTCGAATGTCATACTTAGAGGTTGCAAATTCTGTATTCCCGCACCTAGGCGTCAGTGAGAAGGTGATTCGACGTGAAATGGCTAAGAGCGGATATTCTCGTCAGATTGCTACTGCAAAACCTCCTCTCTTATAAGAAAATATGAGTAAGCGACTTGAATTTGCTAGAGATCATCTTGACTGGGAAGTAGAAGTTTGGAAGAGAGTACTCTATACTGATGAAAGTTGGATAACAGATTGTTAACATACTTGATCAGTATCATTTCAATATTTCTTGAAGTTTTATGTGCCTAGTCTAAATATATTTTAAAGGTAAATGAAGTCCACGAAATCAATTGTGTTAGCATCATGCGGAAGCGAATAGGATGGATATTTTGGGGGTACTTTTTTTTGAGTGTTATAAAGGCCCTTACTTATTTATGGATAAAGATTGGAGCTCAATAAATGCCGAGCGTTATTGTGAGAGAATAGTACCTCTCATCCATGACATATTGACTGCTAGACTTATATTTAACGGTTATGAAGGATAATGCTCCCCCCTCCCATTCGGCGGCCTGAACGATGCGAGAGCTTGGGGAAAGGAATATTTCACTTTTTTAATGGCCACCCTTCTCTCCAGATCTCAATCCAATTGAATACGTCTGGAAGTTAATGAAGGATTATATTCAAATAAATTATCCAGACGTAAGGATAGGAAGGGAGAGGACAGAGGATGAGGTTCGAAGCATTATTGGGGAAGCCTGGGATAAGGCAGTGAATGAGAATGAGTTGGAAAATATTGTCAATTCAATGCCTCGAAGAATTAAGGCCGTATTCGATGCAGGGGGCGGCCATGTAAAATATTAGAGGCTACTAATCATTTAGATTAGACAGTTTATGTATATATTTTGACTCATAATACAGATAATGTAGTTCATAATTTACATAAATTGAATGAATAAATTTCATAACATCATTTTAGCGCAATTTTTATGGAAAAGGACGTTCTCAACGTCATGTAATTTTTGCCAAATAAAATTTAGAGTTTTGACATGAATCTTTCGCCAAAAACACCAAAATAGGATAGTTGAGAAACAAGATACCCTGTAAAACTCTACAGGGTGTTTGGGGTAACAGTCTACACCCAGGGATTCTTGCAGAATCAGCGATTGATCATTATACAATTTAGAGTTTGATTTACGCAGATCTCATGCAGCTAGCTCTAAGTAGTTGACGATCGTCATGGGGTGGCCCGGGGTACATCTGCAGGGCGAAACGTGATTGATGGAAATCTTGTCTGAATTTTTCTTGTAAAATGAATTTCGCCTGCGTATCCACCTGAAATTTTGACCGAAGACGGATGAAATGGAAATCAAATTCTCTACAACTATTTCATCCAAACTTATATAC
>JAHYSP010001139.1:5428-18521 GCA_019455505.1 Pleochaeta shiraiana
ATTTCGCTTCGCAACAGCTGGTGGCTAAGGGTGTTACTTCATCGGTACAAAAAGATTTAGGAGTCACATCAGATCATTTACCAATCCTAATTTCATTTCCAGGTTTCCTAAAACGCGTGCCACCAGTCCCTAGGCCTCGATTCGGGACGATTGACGAAAATAAGTTTCAAAGTTTACTTAAAATGCAGCTACATGATGTTGTCATACCAATTCAAAAATAAAATGCACAACTTGAAGATAGGGCAAAAAGATTAGTCAAAATCTTACAATTATCATTTTCAGGCTCGGCAAAGCACTCCTTACCACACAACAAAGGACAACCATGGTGGGATCAAACGTGCAGAGAGGCTAAAAGAGAATTTCGAGAAATTTCTCGCTATGAAACCCCCTCTCAAGCTGATAGAAAAGCTTAAAAAAAAGTAGTCAAGAAAGCTAAACTAAATTTCTTTCGGAAAAAACTTGACGAAGCAAGCTGCGCAAAGGATGCATTCGAAGTATCCAAATGGCACAAGACTAGAGGACATTTCCGCACCCCTCCACTAGTAGATCCTCTACATCCTGAAAAGGAACCAGCTCAGACGCTTGAGGGAAAGAGAGACATCATTATTAGGAACCTTCTGTGCAACCAAACAGATTTAGAGGATATATCTGACCATGTAGCTACCGTCGCGACTAGATCGCTACCTTTCTCACAAATCACTGAATCTGAAACATCAGAGGCAATTCTTGGAGCTGGAGCTACGACACCGGGCAATGATGGAATAACCACAGCTCTCCTACGGCTCGCATGGCTTTTAATCTCAGCCATTGTACTCGATCTCTTCCAAGCCTGCCTTGAGATCGGTTATCATCCCCAATGTTTTCGAACCGCAATTCTAGCAATAATAGAAAAACTGAATAAAGCAGACAGATCCTCACCAAGGTCATGTCGGCCCATTGCACTTTTATCTGTTTTAGAAAAGGGACTTGAAAGGCTGGTGGCAAAGCGAATGTCTTGGATCGCTATCAATTATAGAGTCTTGGCTCGTCAACAATTTGGTGCACTACCTCTTCGGTCATCTGTAGACCTTACCACTTGCCTTACGAATGACGTGGAAACAGCTTTAAAAAAAGGTATGACTGCTTCAATTGCAACGCTAGATATCAAAGGGGCTTTTGATGCGGTTCTCCCAGGAAGACTCGTAAATCGCCTCAGAGAGCAAGGCTGGCCAAATCATATCTGTAATTGAGTATCTTTTTTTGCAAGTGAGCGGAAAGTGCGTATTCGAGTTGACGGTGAGGTGGGCCCAGTACAGCCTATTCAATGTGGTCTCCCCCAAAGTTCCCCAATCTCATCGATACTATTTATGCTTTACATATACCCACCATTTAAACTAGACAGACTCAGAAAAGCGTATGGATATGCTGACGACGTAGCAATCTTGGAAACATCTCCCTGCTTGGAAGAGAACTCGAAAAGAATAGGAGAAGCTATCAATCAGGCTCTGTCATGGGGCAGCACAGAAGGACTCAGCTTCGACCCTGGAAAGTCTGAATTACTATACTTCACTAGGAAATGTCGGGACAAAGAAAAAATCCCCTCCGTTAACACAAATGAATTCTCAATCACTGTCAATCAGAGAGCTCCTTATCTCAAGTGGCTAGGAATTAATTTTGATAGAAAATTGACCATCAAACAGCACGTATCCATACAGGCATCTTAAGCACTAAAAGTTGCAAACGCACTCCGCTGCTTTGGCAATACAATTCGTGGAATATCCCCTCAACTATCTAAGCAAGTTATAAGTGCATGTGTCCTCCCAATTACCCACTTTGGAGCCCCAACCTGGTGGCCTGATAAAACCAAAAAAAGGGCACCCGAACCATCTGTAACAGAGTTGGGATTCACTTGAAAACATTAGACAAAGTTCATAGAGCTGCAGCAAGAGCCATACTATCGGTGTATCGTACCACATCGTCTGTAGTGCTCTATCGTGAATCAGGCCTTAGTCCAGCCGAGCTTACTTTAGACTCTCTATCAAGAAGAGCCACTATGCGAACTCGTAGATTGGACCCCTACCACCCTCTGTATTTAAAAAGTCGTAAACTTGTCACTAGCCTTGTAGAAACTCGTTTTGCTCGGGCTCTAAAGAATATACCGCCTTCAGAGCAAATCAATCCGCTCTCTAACCCTCCCTGGGAAAAGTGAAGTACAAGTAGTAGATTATCAACGTCAAAAATTGACTTTTCAGGACCTTCAAGCAGGAGAGCGAGTGCTTTTCGCCAATTTCTCATCAAGATCCCTAAAAATGATATATTACTCTACTCTGATGGCTCTAAATCTGACGACGGCAAGGCGGGGGCTGGTTTTGTTGTCTACCAAATGGACCGCCAATTAAGCAATAGAGCATATCCACTGGGAAAAAATAATGAAGTACACGACATCGAAGCACATGCCGCGCTACTTGGAATACGGACAGCATTCGTCCTTTCTACAACTCGCTTTGCTAATAACTTATGGGTCTTCCTTGACAATCAAAAGGTAGTGAGGTCACTTGTAGGAAATAGCAACACCATGTCCTCTAAAACAGTCTACGATGAGATCATAGAGTCCAACAAAAAATGGAAAGCTCGCGAGCGACTTCCCCACACGCTCGAAGGGGAAATAATAGTGTGTTGGATACCGGGACACTCTGGTATCGAAGGAAACGAACTTGCAGACCTTGAAACAAAGAATGGAGCTGCAACACCTCATCATGAACCCCAGCCTGTACACTCTTTGGCCTCACTCGAAAAATGGCACACCACTTATGTTCAAGAAGCCAAACAAGATTGGTGGATAGTTCATTTACCCAACACCTACATACAGCTTGAAATTAGAGATATCCCACAATTTCCTAAAGAGCTTTTACTTAGTAGAAAGGCCTTAGGCAGAATAATCTCATTCAGAACGGGGCACGGTGATTTTGCACTATATCATAGTCGTTTTGGGAACACAGAAGCCAACCTGCGATGTCAGTGCGGCTCTCTCAAGACTCGCACACACTACTTTTTCTGTAGAATCCTTCGCCGTCGCGGCCATCGCCCGATCGGATCTATCAACCATTTAATTCCTAAAATTCTCGGAACACCAGAAGGAGCCATCACTCTAACAAGGTGGCTGAACGCAAAGAATTTCTTCGAGCAAGTATGCACTCGGTGACGAACCCCCAACTAGGGTCTCTGCGCAACCACAATAACTTCATAACATCTCATAATATTAATCGATAATTTAGAATAAGATCGTCGGAGGAGTAGAGAGGTTTAGTTGACTGAACATCAACTGAAAGGCTCAGAAAGTCTTATATCTTAGTACTACTGATTCTATGCACTTATGCATGTAACCTAATAACTCCACAGTTTCAGATAACGTGGTTTGTAACTTAATTAGACTTAGACTAGTCCTCAAGATCTAAGGCTTCGGCCTTGGCGTCCTTTGTCCTATATGGGATATGAGGTCACGTGTCAGCAGACAGGTGTTCCCTGCACAGACGTTAAATAGAACCATCATCATCATCATCCATATGTATAACCGAGATATCCCTGCTCAGAGGTTAAAGATGCTCAGTGGTTGTAGTAAAACCTATCATACAGACAGGGCTTGATATAATGCCGCAATTAATTTTTTTTAAAAAAAGGAAAGAATATATATACTTATATAGGTAGATAGATACCTAGATAGATTCTTAAAAGGATAATCAACCAGAAATAAAGAAAGGTGATTCATACAATTCATCATCACACATCGCGCCTGAGACAGCACTGTTGTGCACATCAACACAGTAGTCACACCATACTTCTCATAGCCTTGTTTAATAATAGGAGGCTGATTCAGTGTATCAAGTTTAGTAATTTGCGAGTCTCGTGTGGTGGTCCCTCTGAGTTCCATTGAACTTTGAGGCAAGATGTCTGGCGGAATTTCTGGCGTTGTTGCTGATATTTGTGCGGTTGAGTTTTCTTATGATGAGGATATGAGAAGTCGTGAAATAGTCGCTATGGAATATGACGGTCAACGGGTTAGAATGCAGAGTGACGCTTGGTTTGAATATAAAGATAATTATTTCGTAATGATCTTCAATATATCAATAAAATTGTTTATTTCTTAGATACTCATCCTAATGAAGATTTTTAGATTTTTTATATACATACTACATGTCCTTGGAATTCAGTACTTGGTACGTTGCCACTACATCTAATTTTTGAGTGGTGAGGTATGTAATGGTATTACGTAAGGTTAGTATTTAAGTATGTAAGTATCATTTAACGTCTAAATAAACTATTTACAGCTAGCTCAGTCTCCCTGAGGATACCCCTGCAAGTTATACGCAGGACACACTAATAGTGAGTATGCATAAGCAAGGGGTATTCATAAATAAGGGGTATGCACAAATAGGAGATTGTACAATTAGCATAGGGGGACCCATAGCGATATACTTAAAGAGAGAATAGTTCTAGAGAATAAAAAATACAAGTTACATTTAGTCTAAAGAGCTCTACCACAAGAAGTGTAGACAGGAGCCACAAGACGCCCGTAACTAAACCATTTATATTATTTACAATTCAAACATATTTATAGCTATATATACCAAGTGCACTAGAAGCCTCATCCCGTGGGGCGTAAGACACGCGGCTAAAATATAACTCTGCAGATGAATTCTCCGCATTTCCGTTAACCCGAAGGTCGCAATTATTAAAGGGAATGGTGCATCGGCGTAGCCGGCCATCCCAGCCAATTTACAAACTGAAATTTAGACATATATATAATTATAATTCACAAAGAGAGGGGGCTCATGTCCAGAAAAGGAGTTGGATGTGATATTAACTATAATGTGATGTGGTCAGTATGGTGAGGTTAGTATTTACTAATCCTTGCATTTAACATCGCCTAGATAGTCTTTAGTATAATCATGTGACTCACACATTTACCCCACAATAACAAGTTTTCTATGGAGGTAGGCAATAGAAGATTGGGTTTTGCGTTCACTGGTGAGATAATGGGAACTACGGGTGCCGAGCTTAATTCTTTGATCTCCCCCTCAAACTGAGGAGTTTGAGTTCTTGGTTGAGGCACCTGATTGACACATTTTTTGTTTCAGCGGTGTCTAAGTTTTCATTAGACCAATAATTGGTTGTTCTCTGTTTGTCATTGGAGTTTAGCATGCTTCCAAACATGGTTTCTTCGTTGAATGTTACGTGGAGTGTGAAACTCTCAACTCATTGCCAGCCTTTGCTTGGCGTGTTGTGTGGATGGTAGACAAGAAAGTTTTTGTTGGTGTTCCTCTGAAAACCCATGAACCATCCCATCACAGCCCTTGACTCAAATTTACCGGGTTTTGGATTTAGATATTTAAGTACATGACAACCGAATCGCGGTAATTTAGTAAAGTCGATATTTTCTACACGAGATTGCTTTAGACCCTTTAAGAAACCAATGAAGGGAACCGTTATGGTTCTAAGACAACTCAGCCAATTGGTGATATAGCAGGAATTTTCTACTGCCCATGGCCAGATACATGGTGGCATTCCCGCATCAATTAGTAATGACCGAGCTCTATGCAATATTATCTTGTTGGCAGCTTCGGCCGCTCCGCTTTTCTTGGGAGTATAAGGAGATGAAATGTCAGTTCTTCTATTGTGCTTTTCACAATGGTCTTTCATTCGCATGAATTCTTAGCCCCCATCTCTGAAAATTGCTCCAACACGCTCATCATACTGATGATTTTGATGCTCAATCCAATCAACTAATTTGTTAGCAATCTCGTATTTGCCTTTAATCATGATTACCCATCTCATACGTGTTTTTGCATGTGTCAGAATTGCAGTGTACTGTAATCCGTTGATTGCGGTTTTTAGTTTACCCACTGTGTCCACGAAAACTTCATCTAAAGGCTCAGCAGGTGTTGGTCTTCTGTCACTTGACACATATCTCAGGGCTTTGCTTAAATGACATGTTTCACATGTTCCTAGCTCGGAAGGGTCAATATCTTCCAGCCCTATCGAGCTCTTAATTGTTTGCTTCAGTATTTTATTTCCAGTATGTCCAAGTCTCTCGTGCCATCTTTGTGCACATGACACATTTGGTATCCTTGTTAAACCTGGTGCTACTAATTTTAGTAAATTTAATTCGCTTCTTGATTGTTTTTGGATAAGTAGGACACCTTCGAAATTCCTTAGACTTGCAACAGGTAGATCAGGGTCAGATGTAGTAGTAAGTACGAGAATCTCATTCCTATTAACGGCAACTATGCCATATTCTTTTAGCCGCACTACGTAAGTTATGTCGCAAGATGATTTGGGGGAGTAGAGGGCATCTGACAATTCCAAGGTAAAATTTCCAACTTTCACCCTACATATCCCTTGATATGAGAGCTTATAACTTCCTACCGCCTGATCAAATTCGAACGATTTCGATAGTTTTTTCATACAGAGAAAGTTACTTTTCTTGCGCATAAAGTGGTGCTAAGCACCTGTGTCATACAGTAAACGGTTCTTTATTTTACTAGCAGTTGCTCGTGCCACTGCACTAAGAGCTACGTTGTCACTACCACTATCGCTATCAGCTACAGTACTTTCATCAACATCCCTACAGGTGGCCTTTACTTTACCTTTTTTCATAATACGTTTTTTTTTAATTCCGGGTGTTGTTTAAAGCAACTCTTGTTTCGGAGCTTATGCTTGTATAGTCTACAGATTGCCCCTGGATCATCATCCTCATCCTGAAAGCCATTTCATTTGTTTCTTTTACCACCAGGCGCCACATCCGGGCAGGCTTTCTAAGTGGAGTTTGGGTAGCTTTGATACCTGTCCCACTTGAGACGGAAGACCACTGGTTTGAATCCAGCAAACCCTACCTTCTTAGGGAGTGAAATGTATACTCCGGTGCAAGCATTAACTTTGTAACATGTCTCATGTTAATTAACATGAGACATGTTACAAAGTTAATGCTTGCACCGGAGTACGTTGATTGTGGCGCATTTGAAAAACCAAAGGTTTTTTGAGAGTTTTCCCTTTGGTGGATATTCACGGAAGTGAAGTACAGAAGGTAACTTCATTTCTCGAAGTGGCATTCGCAAATGCTGTTTGAGTGTGAGTGTCCAATTAATCTAAATCACGTAGTCATGATCTCTTGCCCTTGATAGTCTTTGACTCCATAAGGATATTAAAAAAAAAAAACTTTCTCTCATAATTTAGTCCTTAAATTTAGTCGGAATGAATCCTGAAGTTTCAGCCTCTGAACCAAAACCTCGGAAGCAGCTCACTTGAGATAAATGCAATGAAATATGAGCTTCACGATGATTCGACCTAATATATCCAGAAGTACTTAACCAGCTTAGATTTACTATTAGACAAGTTCAGTGTGCCTGTACTTGTAGTGACTAGAGCCCACTACCCTCAACGGAAGTCCACGAACCTTGAGCCCTGAACATGTCGATGAACTCGAAGTCTTTGTTCGGCATTCTATTATGACTCGTCAGATGAGTTGTTTGGAACTGGAGATAGGTCCTTTCGACAACTGGGTATCCAGTTAGCGCGTTATCACAAATTCTCCCAAACAAAGAGGTTACAGCCGGCCGGTGTATGGCTAGAAAGAAGCCTCCGTTACGTGTAGAGATAAAGAAAAAAAAAATAAGCTTTTGCCTTATCTCATTTTGATTGGAGTGAGGAGCAATGGAGACGATTACTTTGGACTGATGAAACCTGGATATAGGGCGACACTCACAAGAAACCACGTGTGACGATAAAAGTTTATAAAGATTTCATCAAAGATTTCTTTGTACTAAAGCAAAGCTAAGGCCAATGATGAGTTTGACGAGATCTGTATCTTGGCTTGTTATGCTCATGACAACAGCTGGATGTTTTGGAGGTTTTTTATGGAACACAAAAAGGTCTATTCCTAGTCTGGGAATAGAACTGGGGCTCAATGGGCGCCGTATATTTTCGTCAGAGGGTCGTGCCTCTTTGGGCCAATTCCGACAGGAAAACCCAGAAATATCTTACATGCAAGGCAATCCACCCTGTCATTCTACCAACATGACAATAAAAGCGCTTAATGATATGATCATAACTCTAATCAGGTGGCCACCTTAGTCGCCAGATCTGATTCCGATCGAGTCGCCGAACTCTTGAAAAAACTACATTCAGGTACATAGCTCAGAGTTCAATGAGATGAGAAGAATACGTTCTTAAATTTTAATGGTACTGATGGTGGCAGCTTTGGACTCCATTTCTCTCCAGGAGCTTTCGAATTTGATTGGTAGCATGTGTGGAAGGTGTGAGGCAGTCATTACGGCGAATGGATGATATACGGAGTATCAGAGTGAAGCAGGATTGCATTTAATACGGAGTATCAGAGTGAAGCAGGATTGCATTTAATACGGAGTATCAGAGTGAAGCAGGATTGCATTTAAAATTGTTGTATGCATGCATACTATTAATTTTGTATTACACTGAGTTCTACGATATATTATCTTATCTTTATTTTATCTGAGGTAGATAGTAACTTCGAGATGATAACAATAAAAATTTGAATTTCTAGGTGAATTGTTTTCATATCTTTTTTTACTTGGAAATCACCTCCTTTGTCGTAGAATTTCAGCGAAGATGATAGGTTGATATCAAAACTAGTGGATGAATGATACATGGATAGACTCAGGACTACGGTATGAAATGGATAAATAAGGAATCTCCTGGGTGAAGAATAATACTCCCATACAAGGATCTGAATTGTGAAAGTCAATTTTCGAATGCTAGGCCAAAAGCCTTTAAAAGACCCTGGTAATCTCTATTTGAATTTCACAATTCAGGTCCTTGTATGAGAGTAGAGTTCGTTTCAGGTGTCTATCCCTACGTTTTAAAGGCCTTAGGCATGATTTAGGCATGAACTCGCAACAAGAAATATTTTCTCTTACCGCACTTTCAAACATCTTTTCAATCCCAACTTTGTATATTCTCTTATCTCTTAAAATCACAAATAGCTATTTCTACATCGTAGAAACTTCAACAGTATGAACATCACAAATCATGACATCCATTCATCCAGAACATTAATAAAAGGCATAAATTTTATTTTCACTCTAAGGCAAAACGGTGAGTTAACAATCATGCTACTAAAAAGTCCAATTTTCCCTAAAAATGTATCTTGAAAGATGGGTTCTCAATCTAAATCTCATGAAACACGTCGACCAAATCTAACTGAGATCACCATCAACGGAGCTTCACGGGAGGAACATCACTCCGATCGAGTGACCACCTTGATCTTCCGACCTGAATCCGATAGAATCTGAATAAAATATAACAAAACGGTTCGTTCAGTTCAACTATCCGAATATTGATGATGAAAAGCAGCGGTCGCAAAATGAGCTTCGCTGGATTGGGAGAGAGGCCTGAGATTATGTAACATTGGAACAGCTTCTCGAACTTAATACCATGCTAAACAGATGCTAAGCCGTTATCGATGCCAATGGAGGTGCTACTAAGTAAGGAAGTTTTTGTTAATAAAACATTTTTCTTTCAGAGCAATCAATCGTATAATTTACAGTAAAAATTAACAGTAAATTTTCAACAAAAATTCCGACTTAATTAGGTTTAGTGTCTATAATAGAAAAAAAATAGAGTTGTTCCGGCAAACAGTACGTGCTGCCCCCACTTTCTATTGGCGCTGCCCCCTCTTAACCCTACATGACAAGCGTGCTGCAGACCCTTGTTTCTGAGAAGTACTAGAACTTAAATAGGTACATGTACTATTTACGGTACTATTTTTTTGTAGTTGACCGTGCCATAACACCCCTAGTGGGTCAGACGCGGGTGAGGCCGGGTGAGATCAGGTTGACTGCTCTACCTCGTCTCACAATAATGACCGGAACCATGCTAAAATACATAAATGTGTTGAACAAGTTGACCCCAGCAGCCCAGAGAAATAAATAAGCGAACCAAAAGAAAATCTGTCTCGCGCCTTTACGCCTTTACGCCTTTACATCCCCTGTACTCCTCGCAGTTCTTCAATCTTGGCCACGACGCGCCCAAGCTTTTCCTTTCCTGTTCCGCCTTTATTTGCCGGTATCGTCCCCCTCAGCAAATTCTAGCTGTTCTCAGTTGCCCTTACCCCCGCCATGCCGAGAACTGCCCCTTCGTAGATACCGCTACCTTGAACGTATTCTGCGAATATATGCCACCCCTGTGCTCCAAGGAAAGTTTGAAGTGGTGGGGCTCTTCGTCATCCGCTAATCTGGCGCCATCTCTTCAGCGCTCTT
This sequence comes from Pleochaeta shiraiana, assembly GCA_019455505.1. NCBI lineage: Eukaryota > Fungi > Ascomycota > Leotiomycetes > Helotiales > Erysiphaceae > Pleochaeta > Pleochaeta shiraiana. Next base: position 15,697 of record JAHYSP010001139.1, read on the forward strand.
CGGCACTGAACTAGATGACCGACGGACTTTTCCCTGCCACACTCACATTGAAGTGGTGCGGTGTCGTGATCCCATCGGCGGTGGTATGACGCAAAGTCTCCATGGCCGGTTCAGGCTGCAACAAGGCGCGCGTAGACCGCCCTTGGCAGTGCCGTTTCAGGTGGTTTCTTGCGATGCATCTGTAGGTTAAGATCCTCGTATCTTTTCGGGCACGTGGAGTCCCACCAATCCCGGCAGAGATTCTGCGCCAGTTCCCGGGCTTTGCGGCCAGCTGAAGCTATACTGAGGGGTCCTGAAACCTCGGTGTCGGTGATTTGTCCTAGCGCTTCTCGTGCTAGTTGGTCTGCTGCCTCATTGCCGGGTATACCTTCGTGACCTGGTATCCACTTCACACAGACCGATGCTGTAGAATCCTCTGCCGTTCTGCGGAATCTGCGGACCCGTAAGTAGGAGGATGTGGTTTTTCCCGTTCGTAGAGCTTGTGCAGCTTCGGCGTTGTCAAGCATGACATATATTGCCGATATGTTCCGATTACTGAGATTCGCAAATATTTTTCGAGAGCTGCCATGACTCCGTGTACTTCTGTGTCGTAAACCTAGCCCCTGCTAGAGGACCGGAATAGCTGAGCTCGAGGTTTGTAGTGGTGCCGCCGAAGTAAACCGTGAAGCCCCATGCCGAGCGCGACTCTGCTGCGCCGGACCCGTCGCTGTAGGCACACACGCAGTCTGAGGGAAGTCGGCTAAGCCAATCCATGGTGATTCTGGCAGCTATTACTTTGTCTGTTCTACAGAGCCGTGGGGGTGGCGGAGTGAGGGGCCTTCTGTCTCGGGTAATAGCCTCGATGTTCTTTGTATTCTAGAGTCATGGATTCTGTCAGCAGGTTGTCAGCCTCTGTTGGATACTCGTAGACCGAGCCGGCGTCTTGCGGCCTCGGTACTTTCTAAAGCTCGGAGTCGTAACGGGTGAAATTCATCTAGGCGGCGGATTCGTGCGGCAGACAGAAGGTGCCGTTCTTCGAGCAGTATCTTCGGGGGCGGGATTCCAGTTTCTCTTCGTAAGGCGGTGGTTGGCATGGTCCGCCATGTCGTTAAAGCGGTGCGAATTCCTGTTAGAAGTACTCGATCTATTGCCTCGATTTACATTCTGCAAGAATTGTGTACCTTGACTCTGATTGTGTCCCGAGTAAGTCCTGGCCACCAAACCTCGGAGGCATGAAATGCGATCGGCATCACGATTGTTCGAATGACGGTGGTCAATGGACCTGGAGGGGGTCCTTGGGTACACCTGGTGAGTCGACAAAGGTGTTGCACTAGGCGAGTGCTTTTCCTTGTCCACTCGGAAACATGGTGGCGGAAGATGAGGCCTCTATCCAAGAAAACTCCTAGCTATCTTACTGTTTCGGATTCTTGAATCGCTACATCTCCGATGATAATCGGTAGGAGATCTGTAATTCTTACTCGGGGGCCGAGAATGTACAGGACTTCCGCCTTGGCTGGGTCAAATGCGACGGCGTTGCTTTCTACCCAGGCCGTGAAAGTGTTAACTTCGCGCTGGGCAGCCTCTGCTGCCAAGGTCGCCGTTGCTTCTATACCGAGTACGGCTAAATCATCAGCGTAGCCAAACCTCCAGTTACTTCCCCCTGCTACCTCTGATATGTACAGGAGGAACAAGATCGGCGATAGAGGTGACCCTTGAGGGAGGCCGCACTCGAGTTCTACTGCATCAGTAACGCCTCCGTCATATCTAACACGAGCAGATCGCCCCTGCAGGAAGAAGGCTGTCCAGCTAATTGTGTCCGGTGTCCATCCCATCTCTTTCATTCGTCGCAATAGTCGTCCGTGAAGAGTCGCATCGAAAGCCTCTTGGACGTCAAGTGTCACCAGCACTGCTTTATGTCGGAGGCTCAGTACATTCTCGACGTCGTGGACCAAGCACGCGACCAGATCGTTGGCTGAGCGGCTGAGTAGTGCCTCGATCAGTTGCTGAGGTAACTTCTGGCTGCAGAGCGCCGTATGTGCTATCCGCTTGGCGACTAGACGTTCGAGCCCTTTTCCGAGGCACGAAAGGAGTGCGATAGGTCGCCATCCTTTAGCTGTGCTGAGGTCGCTCACTGGTTTGGGTATTAGGATCACCTCGGTCAGTTTGAACACTGATGGGAAGTGCTTGAGGCGGAGTGACCCTTCGTACAGAGCACGTACTGCATTTCCAACTGCTGACCATGCTGCACGCAGTAGTCGAACGATAATATTGTCAGCTCCTGGGGCCTTGTCTTGGCACGATGTAGCTACCCACTTAGCTACTTCCTCAGTGACCTCCGTCGACCATGGTAAGTGATTGGCGTCAGGATCAAAGCCTGTTAGATTATTAGTGACTCCGATGTCATTTTCCCTCGTAAACCTAGCGAGAAGCAAGTCACGGAGGAGGGTCGCTCGGCGGCGTGGATCCGATTCAAAACCATTCACGGTTCTGAGAGGGGCCGTGGCGCCTTGCTGTCGCGGTTTTGCCCACCGAGCCAACCGATATATTTCAGTGTCTGTTTTTGCTTCGGAGAACTTCCGGCGCCAGTACTGTCGTTTCGCCTTCTTGACCGTACGTCGGAAAGCTTTCCTACTGGCCTCGTCGCCGAGAGCTCTATATAGGCCTTTTGCTTCTCGAAACTCCTCTGTCCACCATGGTGCTGATTGGCCTGGCTGAGGTAAGCTTCGTCTCCCAGTGGCTTTAATTGCATCGCTGAGGATTTCTACTAGGTCATTGCCGAGATTATCCACATCGCTAGCTGTCTGCAGTTCTTGTCTTCCAATGTCTTTGCTCCATTCGGCTACCAC
>JAHYSP010001142.1:2189-12549 GCA_019455505.1 Pleochaeta shiraiana
AATTACAAACCCTGGGTTAACCTGAAATACCTCCATCATTCTGTACACATCCACCGCGAGATTGTGGAAGGGTCTGTTGGATTCGAACCAACCATCTCCTGTCTCTAGAGGGGTAGGTGCCCAGGCTACCCAGACTCTACTTGGGAGAACGGCCCGGACGGTATACCACCATGCCATCTGACCCTATTGTTTGAGTTGTGCACGTCACAACCTTGTAAAAATTCTATCACTTTCATTATCTTTATCTTACCAAATACTAGCTGTTGATCAGCGAGATACCCCATGTATATTATTACTTTTATTGATTGCTTTTGATGAGAGACAGGCCAATAGCTTGAGGTATGTTGGAACGGGGGAATATATATACCAGAGAAGGACTGGAGACAGAGAGTGACAAGTTACAATTAGTCTCAAGTTTTGTCTACAGATTTTGGTAGATTGAAACCACAAGACATCCGTAGCTAATAACATCACATCTAACTATCTAATCTATCTATTTAGTGTGCACCAAAAAACCTCAAAAAAATATTTTTTTGAAGAAAGACCCTCAAATCAACATTCTCCCATAAAACCTACATTTGCAATACATTTCGAAATGGGTAAAATTACTAACGCTGAGCTAGAAAAAATGGATAAGGAGCTGACCATCAAACTGGAAGCTCGAATCCAAGACCCGACTCAACAAATTTCTAAATTGGAGGCAACCTTATGGGATTTGCAAGGAAAACAATCTAAAGTGGATGACAAGCTGGATACGATGGAACACCGCATGAATAAAATTGAAGAAGTCACTACAGAAACCCAAGCTACTCTCTCAAAAATCCAAATACTTAGTAAAATCGCACACGATAATCTAGAAACAAAACCTGAGTCCAAGCTTGTCACCCCCACCAAGCTATCCGTTAATGACGGTTCTCGGTCTTCAACAAGTTTCACACCCCTAGTTGACCCCCTCCGTAAAGATTTTAAGAACCTCTCTCCACAAGACGCAAGAGCTACACTAGACACATCTGTTATCCCACCACTCTCCCCAGTTGAGATATATGTTAAAGATGCCTGGCCTAAAGGCCTCCTCACCAGAGATATTCGCGATAACTCCTACACTAGCAATGAGAACAAAGTTATTATTAAATCCGAGTGGCGTCTCTCAAAGGCAGACATTTCGTCCTTTGATAAACTTGGTGAAATTCAGGCAGCACTCCGCACAGCACTAGTTCCGTATCACCTACGGGCGGAACGATTGACATATGAATTAAACGGAGACCTTGAAGGAGTATGCGTTTGGGCCTCGGAAATGCCCAATCTCTCATGGTTTGAGCTTCTGGGGGCTATCTTTGTCGCTATGGATGAACACAACATGCTTCACCATCCTTGGACTACGTTTGCCGGCACGGTCCCACAAAAAGGGGACACCATTCATTCGTTCGTCTGCAGGTTTCGTAAATCTTTTTATGCACTATCCAGGAACGATCGTGAAAGCTTGCTCACGCAGCGTACCATCACGGAAATTTGCTCAAAGCATCTACCTCGAGTTTTGACCCTTGTTGAATAACAATTACCTGGTCTCCAAAACTACCAACGTGTTAATAAAATAGTACAGATGGCTGAAAAAATTTGCAAATGGCCATCGAAAGAATCCAATTTTGCCCCCTTCACCACAAACACTTCATTAGATAGCTCCACAATTGCACCCCTACCTAATGAATCCACCTCCTTCCCTGCTAACAAAAATACCAGCGAAGAACAAGACGACTTTGTCTAAGCAACTATGAATGATACTTGTTACCACTGTCAAAATAAAGGCTACTGGTCAAAGGATTGTCCTGATAAATAGAACACTACGAATGGATACAACCCGAAACACTCATATCACTATCGAACAAACCCAAAACCCGATCATTTCTACAACTCTCAGCAGCGCACATACCAATCACGAAGTCCTCAACTAACTAAATATAACACCTCTAATAAACTTCGAAAAAAATTTCATGCCTCGGAATCTCATAACAGACAACACCGCCCCAATCTTAAACCTAAAAACACAAATGCATGGCAGCATAAATCATATGTAATCAATACACAGGTCATTTCTGAAGAAGATTGGGAATTACTTCAACAATTTGATCTACCATAGCAGGAAGGTGAAGAAGATTTTCCGGTTAACAAGGAAGACTTCCACGAAGAATATGACGAAGACCTCTGACGAGGCCAAGGCACCTATTACGTGGCAATAGGTACAGGCAGTAACATAACTGATCCATCTCCTACGAATCCGATTCGAGAGGGATTTGGAAAACCACATTACCTCTTTATTTCACGTCTTTTTTCAAACCTATCCATAACATTCTCTACATTTTTTGATTACCGTTGCCATTCGTGCTATGTTTTTACCTCTCTTGCCAAACAACTGATCTATTATAATTCCGCAATTGCCACAACAATGTCTGGAATTGGGTGGAAAGGCCCCGATGTCATCAAAGATGCACTTTTAACAGCCCAATTTCTCTGCTCATCTAATCAAACATGGACAACTTCATTCACTGTCTCGGTGGGTATTATACCCGACAACACCTTCCCAGGAGACCTTACACTTGGGCGTTCTGTTTTCCACGAACTTGGCGTTCAATGTCAAAAGAACGACTCAACTAGACTTGCATATGCCTGTTATTCCTACCATTAAACCAATTACCACCTCCAGCCTTAACACACCTTCTCTTCTATCTCATTTGTCTCATCAAATTCATTGGCACCAGAATACCTCAACGATTTGTCATCATTATGGCTACACATACGTTGTGAAATTTACTTCACTTTTCAACAAACTAATGCGCAAAAATACCATCCTCGCCAAAACCGCACATCGCATCAATACCGAAAACCATCAACCTATCAAACTTCCCCCGCGATGCAATAGCCCACACCAACAGCAGGCTATAAGCGAATTTTGTAATACTCACATAGGCCCCATCATTCAGAAAAGCAAAAGCCCCTGGGCAGCCCCATTAATCTTGATTCCAAAAAAGACACCAACACCAGCCACCAAGGTGATCTTTCGAGTATGTGTCAATTACAGAGAATTAAATAAATTAACAAAAAAGCACGCCCACCCCCTCCCCAATTCACAAGACGAAATCCAAAGAGCAGTAGGCCACAAATCCTACGCTTTCCTAGATCTTGAAAATGGGTTCTGGCAATTAAAAATGCACCCAGACGACCGCGAAAAAACGGTTTTCGTGACACCCTTAGGTGTTTTTGAATGGCTAGTCATGCCATTTGGACTCTATAATGCCCCAGCAACCTTCCAAGAATGGAAGAAGTGCTGCAACCATTCCGTCCCTTCACTGCGGGTTTATTAGATGATGTAGCAGTATGGGCAGACACACCCAGCGAACTTGACTCCCATTTACAAGCAATCTTCTCACGTTTTTCGGAGTACTGTGTCCTTCTTAATTCCACAAAATGTCGTTTATTCGTTTCGAAAGGAATCTTCCTTGGTTTCTCAATTTGTAAATCGGGTATAGCAGCAGATCCACTAAAAGTAGCTGCGATACAAAATCGTCCATTTCCAAAAACCACATCAGAAATTCGTACTTTTATCGGTGCTACCAGTTATCTCAGATACCTAATAAAAGATTTTTCAAAATTAGCAGGTCCGTTAACCGACCAATCGGTAGGTTCAAAGAATCAACCAGTTAATCTCTCCCCGTCAGCTATTACTTCATTCAACGCGATTAAATCAGCAATGTCCACAGCACCAGTTCTCCGAAAATTTGACTGGCATCTACCGGTTATTTTAGAAATAGATGCCTCTCGGAAATTCCTTGGTGCTGTGCTCCTCCAACCTCATCCACATTTCACTAACAACACAAAAACATCTGTCCTACATCCCATTGCTTATTCTTCGCAAAATCTTTATGATGCCCAACAACGATACTCGACACAGGAGCGCGAACTTCTCTGTATCCTTCTAGCGCTACGTCACTGGCGTCACTGGGTCGAGGTTGGTGACGTGACAGTCACCATGGACCATGAATCACTACGAACAATTCAAACAAAAACAGATCAACCTGCACGTATATTAAGATTCATTGATTCCATCGAGAATTATGGCGTACGAATTCTTTTTCGAAAAGGAAAGGCAAACTTGCTTGCAGATTTTTTATTAAGGCCTTTCGAGTCATCATTTCCTACAAGAGAAGAAAGGAAGGATGCAGACGATCTACACAACGCGGATGGGCTGCCACAAATTTTATACCCCGAACAACTTAATCGAATCGAGCTACGATTGATTTTCTCCTTTCTATCTGACAATGAGCCTCTCCCAGTTAATCTCGACGCAAGCTGGGTTCGAAGAAATTTCAGTATCTTTTTAGGGAAACTACATCTAGTAAAGCAGAATACTCCGACTATCATCGACGATCCTCTATCAGAGATTGAGTGTTAGGACTCATATGACAAATTCAAGAAGCTAGTCATTCATTGCAAGTTCACCGGTCATGCTGAGGTCTGATGAGTCAAGAAGTCCACACCAGAAGTCATGTAAGTACTGACTCAAAATTATGAATCTGGGAATGATTAGAGATTTCGGAGTCAGTGAGTTAGGTTTTTGGGAACAAGGTTAGGACTTCTAATCCCAGAGTTGGTCCAGTAAATAGATTTGTATATAAGACCCAGTGCACTTAGATCTAGTTCTTCACGCAACGTCTTCTGAATTCAAATANTACCCCTCTTATCTTTTGTAAAGATCACTGCTTTTAAAACCATTATCACTGCACTCAGCCTTACCTTTCTATCATCTTGCCCTATTTGTACCTTACGGTGTATACACAGAGTCCCACTCTCCTAGACCCTCCCGCATCTAAAGGTGCTGCCGTCCTTCTCGAAGTATTAGACTATACAGACCTCGTCGAACGAGTAAAAGAAATTCACAAAATGCAAGGGCATTGCTCAGTGGGTACTACTACACGCGAAGCATCGCTCCAATTCTGGCACCCTGAGCTCATTCTTGTTTCCCACGAGGCGGTACGTAACTGCTCGTCCTGCCAACTTATGAAACCTCCAGACCCTGCCATAGGAAATCTCAGACCTCTTCAACCGGTGCCCCCCTAACAAGATGAGGAATAGACCATACTCATCTGGGCTCTTATATTATACTCAACGCCGTTGAATATGCCTCAGGCTGGTTAGAGGGTCGTCTAGTCCCTAATGCCGATTTTTTCAGTATGGTGCCGCTGTTGCTGGACATTGTACACATCTTCGGTGCTCCCAGGCAGCTAATCAGAGACAACGCCAGATGTTTTAATGTAAATCAAGCACAAGGATTTTACAAGCGGCACAGCATAAAAATATCTTACACAACACCAGCTAGACTTCAAACTAATGGCAGAGTATAACAGGAAAATGGAGTCCTAAAAGGCAACATCAGCCGGATGATTCTCGATGATAGACAGGTATCTCTAACCTTTTTACTGGCTCGTGCAGTCACTCTTAACAATCTTCGTATAGCTCCCACGGGATACAGCCCTTACTTCCTGCTCTTAGGAACACAACCGCCTGAAGAAGAGTTCGCATACCCAGCCTACATCAGAGAGCCCACTCCACAAGAAGAAAAAGAACACGCACAGGAGCTTGCCCACTCTCATGCAGCTCCAATCGCACGGTCCCATGTAGACAGCGTGAAAGCAGTGCGAGCAAAAACCCGTGAGTACCTCCAAGAACACAAAGCGCTTCTAAGAACATATGCTCCCGGAGATTAAGTCCTGTGGGTATATTGTATTTGAGCGATCATATATAGAGAGAGTACTAACCTTGGATGAGGTTGTAGCTAGATTTAAGGAGATAAAGTTTATGGCGTAAAGATAAACTTGTATTGTGTATTTAGATATATTGCTCTAACTCACTCCATCAAACAAGTAGGAGATTCTACTCCTCTATATACACATAGCTAGTCTTTCTATTTCCTGCTAGAATATTGCACACTCGCTATACTCACACCTATTCCTTTCCTTGTGCTACACGTTACTATCTATGATATAATTACACTAACCATAATTGGTATAGTGCTGTATGTCCTCTATAATTGCTTCTCTAACTGGCTATTGGGATCCACAGCACAACAGGGTACGACAACGAAACCACAAATTCGAGCCGCATTCTGATGGACCATGGGCCATTACAGGTTGTCATGCTGGAAACTGTTAATTTATTGCAGGGATTTGGAGTAATAGCCTGTTAAGACTATAAATCACGATAGGATGGAAGATAAATATTATTTTATGAAGTGCGATAAAGGTCAGTTCTTTGTGTCAAGATTATTATTCTTGTTATTTTTTATTTTTATTGAAGTGGTACATCTCAGAGGTATTAGTACTCTGAATTCCCTAACTATTCTATTTACTAGGATGATACATCTCAGGGCTGTTACAGTTATCCTTGAGTTCCCATCTTCTAATTGCGAGGTTGGTACATCTCAGGAAGCTGTAAAGTTAATCCTGAGTTCCCATACCACTTATGAACACGTTGCGGAATACACAAGTTCCAACAGAAACACCTATTCATTGATCTCTCCCGGTGGATACCTGTTTTATATTCTTATACATTGTAACCTCATGTCTGATACCCTGTCTAGACCATTGATCTAGTTTCTCTCTTATTTCAGCTACATTGCCTGACCTTACTGCAACTAATTTTAAATTAGTCGCCAGTTACTCTTCATTTTTTTTTTTTTCACTTTTCTATTCTATTAGATTCAATTTAGTTTTTCCAAGTAGTGTCCATTATCATCTAGTAAAATTATCAACGACTTCATAAAACAATGTATTTCCTCGTATTGAAGTTGAGAATGGCCCTGTTACATCGATAGAAACAATAGCTAATATTGACTGTTTCCACGGAATACAGAATTTTTTCGTTAGGTTTCTTAGTTTTATCAATTTACAAACTCTTCAAATCTACTTATTTACTTGTATAACTACTGGCCTCTTCAATTTAGTGACCTTAAGAAGGTTTCGCAATTTCTCAGAACCTATGGGACTAAAACGTCGGTGCACAAGATTATTTGAGTTGTTTAACCATTACCAACCATACCTAAAATGGTAANCGATCAGAAGCGGCATGCAAATAGCGAGATAAGGTCATGATTTGGTCAAGACATGGTCAAGGGTCTTCGGTATAGAGGGTGACATCCTACATTGTGCAAGAGATATTGCACAACCATTCGGCCAAAAGGCCAAACCAGAATTATAAAACACTATTACTAAGGTTANTCTCAATATATATTTATTATACATTAAGCAAGCCTGACAGTGGTGTGTCAGAAAATAAAAAAAGATATGATTATTATTTTCTTTTACAAAAAACTCTAGTACAGCAAATTCTATATACATACTCTTTTTATATACCACTAGTACCAATCAAGATAACATTCTTATGATGCAATTATTATTTGAACATAAATGATGTCATGAAATATTGTTGATAGGGTGATGTCATAACCATCATTAAAATATAATGTGGCTAAATATATCTTGACAGATATTACAAATCTGAATCTCGCCTCCAATACTAAGGTCCATGCAGAATACCAATTATGACGATAACTACGCAGAACATGATCTTATTAATGACATCAAAATTTTATCATTTCAGGTACGTAAAAATGAAGCAGACTGAAAGCTAAGATATTGTGGCGATCACAGGAATCGATTGAGGTGATAACGAATGTCGAATATCGCAATTTCCAACATGTTGTTGAAGTTATAATCTTGAATTTTGACAACAGTTAATTAAATCAACGTGACAACATGGAATTAAATTTCTAGGGATATCTTTACACATTGATGTATTTTGGTCCGGTAAAAATTCAAGATGAGAAGCAAGGTAACTTGGAGTCGACATCAGAGCAATTTCTTTGATTCCTTGAGAATGTGCCAACATTGATTTATCATTAAAATTTCCAAGACAATTCCACTTTGCACAAAGTTTGTAACTTGATAGGAGATTAACACCCAAATCAGCAAAGTTCTTTTTAAGAATCGCCATTATTTTCAGATTCCTCTGAACTTTTGTTTGCCGACGAGTCAGAATTAGAACTCTCTTGTGCTGTGAGAGCCCTGGTCTTTTAGGAGCTGTGTTTGTGGTTGGGTTTAGAACTTTTTTCTTCTTCTCTTGCTTTGGTAGTTTGAAAATCAGAAACCATTGCCATCATAAATCTACGTAATTCACATTGATTCTTCATATGTTCTTGCTCGCAGAAATGACACCGTATTTGAAGAATTATTTCCTATTTTCATTTCTTTTCATTTCTTTCTAGAATTTCCAGCTTTTCATAGGGGTCTGGAGAAACATTTGCATCAATTGACTACAGAATGTTGTCAAAAGAAGCTGGAAGGCTATTTAAAAGATACTATAACAAGACTTTTTTAGTGAAAGTCTTGGCCATGTTGGGATTGGAATCTTGTATCTTCCATCTCATTGACACAAGATGTGCCCGGGCTGAAGAAATAGTCATATCAACAGATATACCGTTTAGTATGCTGAACTTAAATCCAGTGATCTGATTCAGATTATCCCTCTTAGATGACGAAGTTACTCTGCTATACTTGGCACATAACTAGTCCCATTGATCTTTTGCTGTGTCATAGGATTCAACATATTCTCGACCAAATTGATCAATGCATTTGCTTAACATGAAAAGAACTTTTGCATCCGCTGACACCCATCTCTGCTGCCTGGTTTCATCAAGGTCTGTAGGTGTTATTTTCTTTATCTCTTCTTTCATAGCTGCATATTCTAGATCTCTATTACTTTCTTCATTTTTCTTTCCAGCTGCTACCGATGCTGCAGGCTCTTTTGAAGCGAATTCAGGAAGTTTTTTCTCGATATCAAAGAATATGTTTTCACCAAGTTCTCCAATTATCATGATTTTAAGTCGATTATGGTCTCTTGATGTTGTCAAAAGTATATGAATCCATATCCAAATCTTATTAATATACAGAGGATCTGAGCCATCGCTTTTAGAACCTGGCAAAAAATGGCGAACCCGCCATTATGACATTTTATATGGATGATTCATTTTATGGCAGTGACTCTGCGGAGGAAACTTACGAAATACATCGGGATCATATATTTCCAAGATTAGCTTGGAGTAAGTTCAAGCCATCGTTTAAAAATTTGGAACTTTCTATGAACGAGATAACAGCACTTGGAATGATCCACAAAATTGGTGATATTTCAACTACAAAATGCGATCGCACTGATAAAATTAGATCATTCCCAGATCCATAGGATGTTACAGATCTTCGAAGCTTCCTGTCAACAATTCAATTAACGCGTAAATAGATTAAAATCTTCGCAGAAATTGCAAGGCCTTTAGCTAGACTAACTGGCAAAGTACCATGGCAATTGGGATCTCCCGAACAGCTTTCTTATTAGATTTTGATGGAAAAAGCTTGTAGGGTTGTTGACATGCATGGTTTCGATTGGAGATTACCCTGTCTTCTCTATACAGATGCCAGTAGATATGGGGGAGGTTGTTTAATTACTAAGCACCAAAAGCTTGGGAATTCTTGTTCTAAAACTGTCGAAGTACCTTTTCTTTTAGATTCCTTTCTATTTACCGGCCCTCAATTAAAATAGGGCATGTATAAACGAGAAATTTTAACGATTATCCAATTTTTGCGAAAATATCATTATTACTTAAGATCTATTGTACCAAGTGAGGTAATGATAAACCATAAGCCGCTTACGACTTTTCTTCGAACTCAAGCCGGAGGAATCTATGTACGCTGGTGGATGGAGATGACCTCTTTTAAATATATCTATCAAGAACATCATAGGGAAATGATATATAGAGGCAAACACTTTATCTCGTACTATATTTCCCGATCCTCCGTGCAAAAGTGATACGACTTTTGATTCGTTAGTGTTACGGTTTGGATAAATATTATTAGACAATCAAATAGAGGTGGATTTATAACTTTCTCTACCTATCTAGATATGATCTATGGATTACTTATATAGTTATCACTTATTATCTAGAATTTTCGTTCTCGTAAGGTAGATTTCCATCACGCAACATACTAGGGTAGTTTCGATACCTCGCCGTCGGTATCAAGAATATTCTAGTCGTTTCCAAACTAGTTCTTGCACTTAGTAACCGAAGAATATGTTTTTAATTCTGTGCGCTATGAGATGCCACACATCAATAGTCACATGACGTTGAGAGATGTCAACACAACAGAATGACTACGATGACCGTCGTAGGCTGCAGGGCAACTATATTGGCTTACAAGCCGTCAAACTTAGGACACGTTGATATCAAAAAAAAAAAAAAAAAAAAAAAAAAAAAAAAAAAAAAAAA
>JAHYSP010001148.1:0-21433 GCA_019455505.1 Pleochaeta shiraiana
TTCAGCGACGCGCTGGGCCAAAGGGGGTGGTTGTTGTGATTTGGCCATCACGAGCGTGATGACCAATCTAAAGGGCACTTGATAGGTATCGAATTAGAGGAATCGAATTGGAAGGGAAGCTGTAGAGAAATGGGGAGACGTGATGATTGCGTGTTTATCGTTGTGATGATTGTTGTTGTTTCTTGTCCTCGAAGTAATCTCAATAAAATTTTTGTTATGATGTGGATCATATTACTATTGCGAGTGTGTGTGTCGAATATAGAATAACATAAAATAACATAGAATATTCTATATCACGTGATAGAATATTCTGCAAATGAGTAGAAAGACAAGCTAAGTCTATAAGTAGGAGTATTCTTCCTCATGTAAATAGACGATAGATTTAATCTTAACAGTTAAAAAGAAGAAAATATATATTCATCTTTCTGTCACTATGGTTATCTCCCAAAGTCTAGCCATAACCTTAAAAGGTATGTACTCTCTCCCCTACATGGTCGCTAAATTACAATAGGTTATGAGTCCGGAGTACTTCCCTGTGGCTAAGTATTGATGCTAAAACCCTTAAAAGATTAAAAATGGGTAAAGACGACAATGTAGTTATCCTTGATTCTGGCACCAGCTTTACTCGCTGGGAGTCAAATGTTCAAGCCGCCCTTGTGAAGAAGAAATGTCTTGGTCATGTGTTCCATGATATTGAAGGAATACGACCTATTACTCGACCAATAGCACCAATTNCGAAGGTGAGATGACGGCCAAACAACTTTTCGACCACGTTGCAAAGTCTCGGGAAGAGGGCGTCACTGTGCCCTATCAAACAGCCATGAGAAATCTACTAAACACCAAGTTCACGACAACTGCGGAAGATTATTGCGACAACTTCATGCGGAACTATTTGGGAGTTAATAGTGCTGCAGAATCTATGATTCCTCAAACATCAAATTCTGACACTGTTAACCATTTTGTTATCCCACATGGTGTTGCAAGCCATCTTTTCATCATCGGAACTGAAGCAGTTGGATGGTTGTCAACTTGGAGGCAAACAAAAGTTTTTGATAATAGTAATCACTATGTATCCCTAGAGACTATGATGTCAACTCTGAGACAAACTGGTGCTGGATAAATCGAGACAATGGGAAGAGCAATGAAAATGAACGGACCAGGTGGGAGTGTGAGTGAAAAACTTGGAGGTTTGGATCCGAATAGTCGATGTGAGTTCTGTAGGCATCCACATAACAATAGTGAATGCTATAAACAACACCCAGAGCTTGCGCCAAAATCGAAATTAAAAAAGAGAAAGGGAAAGAAAGGAAAAGCTAAAGTTTGAGCTGGAAATGAAATCTTTGACGACAAAGATAACAGTGATGATGATGGTGTCAGTCTGGCCAGTGTAGCAAAGATATCTTCAGCTAGCTTAAAAAATAAAAATCCTCTACTATATGATACTGATGCTTCGCATCACTTTATTCGTGTCAAGAAAAACTTCATAACACTTAAGAAACTTTCATACCCATTTGAATTTGATCAAGCAATCGGCAAATCTGTCCTGACTCGTCAAGGAACCTGTCGGCTAAAATTCGGTAACATTTCTCTTGATATTCATGATTCCGTATACTCACCTAAATCTGCGTGTAATATCATATCAGCGGTGAGACTAAAATATGAACACTGAATTGTAGCAGCTGCTGCAAATAAACTGCTTGTCGAATTGAAGGATAATCAGCCCGTAGCTCAATTAGTCACAATGGATGGGGTTTTATACATTCAACCTCTGAACCACGCTTATGGAAAACCAGCCTCAGATAATAAAGCTGCGCCAGGTGTTGCAAGACTACCTCGAACTTCAAGTGCACAAAGGTGGCATCAACGCCTAGGCCATGTTGGACAGAAAATTCTTAAGAAAACAGCAGAATATTCACTGGGGTGGAAGGAATCGACATATCGGAGCTTAATACATGTGAAATCTGTCATCTAAGCAAAGCTCAACGCTTTGTCTCAAGAGAACCAAGGCTAATACCAGGTGAGCCACTAGACGAAATATTTATCGACACGGTCGGTAAATTAACACAATCAATTGTTGGCCATCAATATGTAGTCATTCTTACGGATGCAAAGACGCGCATGAAATGGTCTATGCCAACTACAATTAAAGATGAAATCGCGCCAAAACTTGTTCTTTGGATAGAAAGACAATATCATCAATATGGCAAGCGAGTTCGCATAGTTTTCAGGGACGGAGGTACTGAATTTTCTCGTATTAAAGAATACTGTGAGAAGCATGGAATTCGTGCCGATACTTCAGCGCCGTGCACACCGGAACAGAATGGAGTAGCTGAGGCTGCCAACAAAACAATACTGAGAACAGCACGATCTATGTTAATTGACGCTGGCATGCCTCCTTGTTTTTGGCCATACGCGGTTGAGCATGCATGTTGTGTTGTTAACAGGTTATACTGTCTGCGCACAAAAAAGGTACCAATCATCGATTTTCTGGATGGTTTAAAACAGCCCCATAACGAAAAAATCGACTTTAATTATCTGCCTCGCTTTGGCTGTAGAGCATATAAATTGATCCAGCCTAAAACCGGAAAGTTCGAAGCAAGAGCCGAAAAAGCATGGTTTTTTGGATTTCAAAGAAATACTAGCAAAAACTATTTAATATATCATCCTCGCTGGTCATCTCAACAAAAATGGACATGGATAGAGAATTGTACCCCTCATGTGACATTTAACGAAGATGAAGTTTTTGGAGATCAACTCGACTCTCTTGATAAACAAAAAACCATTTCATACTGGACTAGTGATAATACAGAATGGCAAAAGAAAAAATTAAAAGAACCGTCCAACATCGTATTTCCTCATAATAACCAAACCCAACATGAGTTTGAGGGGGAGAATCAATCATATCAGTCGGAAGAGCACCGCCCATTGAAAATACCAAGTAAAGACATACCATCTCTAGTACCGGAAGTGCCATCGATATAATTAACTGGTATATTCGGGATTTATTGTATTGTTAATAGTATCAATTGATCCTGTAACAACAAAGAACGGAACCCATTAAAGCATTGCATTGCATCCTTTACAAACCAATCTTCACCCTTGTTGGTTACATGCATAAAGGCCTTATCCTGCATGAAAATGAGGCCTGGTTCCTAACACATAGGTATCTAATCGAGTAATTCAAGACATGGGTTGGCTGTATACCCCATTTTATTTGACTTGAAATCCCTGAACAATATGTAAATAGGACTTGTAAACCCTTCCATCCTTCGTCTAAAGAGCACCCAAGGTCAAAATTGAGATGTAATTTCCCTTTTTAGTACGTTAATACCATCTCTTTTAGCGTTTTTTAGGCAAGTTGACAAAATACCTATTCTTGTGCCCCACAAGCCCGACGTTCTGCAGAACAATCGTTATTTTAGATAATATTTTCAAAGTCTTGTAAAGCCCAATACTTACACGCAATACTCAATCCTACCCATTCTTAACTACTTCCTGTGTGAGAAAATGTCACTTCTTTGCACGCTAGTGTGCAATAGCTACATTCTCCAGGATACTGTGTATCGTTGTGTCGGATATATTGGATTGAAGAGCTTCATGGGTGCCTGTATATGAGATCTTTGAAGGTTGGCGTATAACACGTTTTAAACAAACGTTTAAAAATTTCTAAGTATTTGATAGGGTGCCCTATAAGTCATATATATTTGCTGTTGTTGCGAAGTAAGCCGCGGCGTGTAGTCGTTTGAATCGTCTTGTCGGGCAATTTGAGGCACCTCGTAATTGACATAGGTGTTGCACCCTCCTCAACTTTCCCAACATTTCTAAGGTTAGTATGTGGACTTTGTTTAGTTCTAGAAGTGATATTTGGGTCAGTATTACCCAAATTATGATGTGGTATACTCATAATCTGATGTTGAGTATAAGTAGTAAGAATCGTAGAAAGACTCAGAATGCGAAAATAAACAGAGTCGTTCAAACTTACTGTGACCTGTAGGCTTATAGAGTGAATTGACTACTAGATTTTTCATCAAGGAAAAGACAAAACTGATTCAATTTCGGTCCGAGTCTACCTGAACAAAACCTTACAAAACTAAATAAAAATGATCTCAGTCAGTTTAGCCATAGATTAACTCTTCATAACAGTCGAGAACAGGGTTATTTGTGAGGGAAAAAAGCCGGAGTAGGAGTGCAACGATGCCGCCAATCTTCTGAGGAATCGTAAAATACAGCTAAACGGATTGTCTCACAGCGGCGATAATGGTAATTATAGGAGTTTGTAAAAATAGGTTGATTCATACAGCTAGTTTATCTCCTGTGACTCTGCCCTGACTTTCAATGTAAATATTAGTTTCACATTGACTCAAAACACAGAACCATCACGACCAGATACTTTGCATTCAGTTAGGTCGACGGGAGATTTATAAAGCTTATAAATAGAATGGTTAATTATCAATAACAAAATTCTCTGCTCATTTACGTGCAAGATATGAAAATTTTCTTAAAAGCTTTCAAAAGTATGTATTTAAATTCGGATCAAGAATTAGTATTTTTTCCCAATGATGTGTAAAACCAAGATTATTTTTTTTTCTCGATGCGGAAAAACCAATGATTTCTTTCTAGTAAATCATACAACTCACAAGTCCTTACCTCTGTTTCCTCCCTGTCCTCCTTGCTGAGTTACGTTCCATCCAAATTGATTTTGTCCCGCTACGTTTTCTTGCCAACCAGGAAAGGAATAAAAGCTCGATTGCTGCTGGAACTGACCAGGTTGCGGTGACTGAGTGGCTGATAAGGATATTCCTGGTTGTAGTGGAAAAGGAGCTGGAGGCCAGGTTCCAAACTGCGATGTGTTGGGGTCAAGGGGAAAGGGAATTGGGGGTGGCGGAGGCCAGGCTCCAAACGGTGGGGCTGATGGATTGAAATGCATATTAGGTAATGGGATCGGAGGAATTGGAAAATTGGGATTCAAGTCCTGCTGAAAAGGAGGTGGGATCTGTGTTAAGAGCGATTGTCTGGGAGTTCCATCATTGGACACCATGTTATTTAGTAATTTGTCTTGAGGTTGTTCTGCTCGTGAGCGACTCCTAGGCCTACTCTTACTATTTGATCTTGATAGAGATGCAGTTCTCCGGCTGACTGATGATGAAGACCGAGAGGAACTATATGATCTACGGCGTCTTCGGGAACGGTCTTGATTTTCATCGGATCCGCTGTACCTTCTCTTCTTTACACCAGGACTTGAAGTTACACTTCTGCTTTGTCGCCCACGGTGATTGTATTTTTCGGAAGAGTTTAATCCATTTTTTCGCCTCTTCATTTTTTCACAGAAGTTTCGAGACCACCCATAATAGCCCTCACCGTCAATTATATCTCCAGTGATCTCATCTAGTATAATATTTTGACCAAGCTCATCAATGTCCCATGCTTTTTCGTCACTATCAGCCTCTCCATCAAAAATCACTTGCACATCATCTAACAACTTTTTAACAGCTTGTGCCAAAGCTTCATCTGCTGGTCCTGTGACGAATTGAAGTGGTTTAATCATTTCCGGATTGATAGGGCGAGTAGAGTTGGGTATGATATGTGGCATGAGGTTCCCAGCTGGTAAGTCATACCAAGGAGTAGATAGGTCACCATGACTGGCCGGCATGATATATGGTATAGATTTAGGGAGTAAATGTTTTCCCTCTGAGCTCTCCGACTCCACAGAGGCTTCGACATGTTGTCCGGCCTCTTGAGCATTGATAGCAGCTATGCGAAGCTTGGAAATGAAGTCGTCAGAAAAATAATCTTTTTCTTTCCACAACTGAATTAAGCCAAGTATCTTGCTATGATGTTTAGGACAACTCTTAAATGATGCACAGCTCCCAATCAGACCCACTAACGATGGTTGTATTTTACCAGAGACCGAGGAATCATCACTGTGATATTTTCTGTGATAGAGGATATCGTTGATCAGGTAAAGAATATGTAAGCGCTGTCTTTTGGTGGATGGTTTTGTTTTTTGACTTGTTTCTTTATTGCCTTCGGGTTCCCCTAGTGATGCCATAAAGGCTGCAAGATACTTTCCCAGTGCTATTGACCTTGGAGAAGATTGGTAAATATTTTCTAGAATCCATTGCTTACATCGCTTTCCTCAGGGACCATTTAGCCATCACATAGACTTATCGAACAGAATATTGAATCAAACCTGCACATTTTCGGGCGAGCATCGTGTTGTGACAGCCTTTAAGAGGGCGTAAAAATTATTTGTTTCTTCGCGAGACACTGAAATAGGATCAGGCCTAATTAGTCCGGCTAAGAGTGAAGCCTTCGCGATAGCGAGTTGATGAGACGTCATGACATGAGATTTTTACGAGCTCGTTTTCAATAGTGGTGGCAAATATGTAGTTTATAAGTTCGGGTTGGTTCTTCATAAAGCACGGGGAATGTGCTAAAGTACCAAATAACCATTGGCTCGAGCGCCACTACCGAATGACCAGGATGTCCCAATCCAGGAGTAGTAATCATATTTGGCATAATTTAATATGAACATCTGCTTGAATAGCTGTTCAAAATTAGAATTACTCAGGATGAAGTCTGTTTCTATGAAGCTTTAAAATTTTCTTAAATTACAAGTAGATATATAATTGTCTAGATTAACTAGATTTGAGTCAAAAACAATTGATTTTGTGCCGTTTTAATAATTTTATTGAGAATACAAAGGAAACTTAGGAGAAAAAGCAGCATTACACTCTGAAATACCTGACATAAATCAAATACTGTGAAGGAAAAAGACTCAAGTCAAAAAGACTATATCTTTAATCGTGCAAGATTTCGTATCATCTCTCTTCCAGTAACCCATGTTGTCCTCCAAAGTGTTGGAAAATCAAGGGTACTTGTTAGACCATCGGCAAACCCAAAGAAAAGCATTGGCGGAATCCATCCCCGAGCGTATTCAAGGGCAAAGCATGAAGATTCCATCTTGTATTGTTTAGCGGTTCCTCGTGGAAGATGATGTACGCTTCCCTGAGGATATACCTCAGCTTCATAGGAGCCGGGAGTGTAGGCAAGTTGAGTTCCAGTAATAATATGGAAATAATCATCAGCAGTGTGACGACCAGTGTGTCCTTCTGTGCCAATAGCAGTTCCTAGGAAACAATTAGTGATAATCAATAGGTATTTATACCAGATAAACAGTAGTTTACCAAAAATTATTAGGTACTCGGTTATGCCTGGTATTTTTGGTCAATTAGAGTTAAAGTAAATGGAAATGGGAGACTTACTGGCATGTATCACATACATAGCTCCCATCGCTCCTCCGGCATTATTGAAGATCCATTCTTCATCTAGGTTGATGTAGCCCCCAGGCAATTTTTCACTGAGCTCATGAGTGATATATGAGACTATGGCACGGGTATCATTGCCGTGAACAGATATGGCACGTTTTGAGAGATCATGTAAGTGATCGGGTGTAAAAATATAAAACCAGTCTAGATGGGAATTGAGAAAAGCTAAAAAAAGCACTAGGATGGCGAAAATGGCAGCGACCAAGTAATTACAATTTAAGGAATTATTTTTAAGAGGTCCTGACTTTAACCGCTTCGTCCGAGCCATTAGGATGTTGTACAGTTAAAAAAACCGTTCCCGTTAAATTTGGTCGAAATTTGACGACTTTTAGCAAGTATTACTATTAGCCAGCCTACTCCCCTTTGTCCGAGGAGCTGGGTGACCACCAGGTATAACAGTTAGCGACATAATCGACTCAGTAAATTATCAAAAATACTTGCAGAGACCATAACTCTCTGAGAACTGCACCTATGCGTATACTTTTAAAAAGATGATGTTTTTAATGATAAATACAACATTTGATATTCAAAATTTGATTGATGATCTCCATCTATTGTGGTTGTTACAGGGGTTTAAAGACGATGTATACGCTCAAACATATTTTGTCGTATCGTATATAAAGCAAACACATAAATCTACCAGTTAAATATATCGTATAATCACTTTTTGCTCGCACAACTGCCGCGCATCTGCGGAACATATTTTCAATCAATACCTGATGCACTTCCACAGTAATTTCCCCCATAAATCCAGCACACGCTCCACCAGTTGGTTCCATGATCGATACGGCTATTCAAACTTACCAAGCACTTTTCTCAGGTGGTTTTAAAGGTGTTCAACTAGGTTTAAGTTTGGAGACTGAAGTCCAGTCTGTTAATGTGTACCCCTGATCATCGAGCCGTCTACGAGTAGACTTTAAGGTATGCTTGGAGTCATTGTCTTGATGGAAAAGGACTTCACATCTGTTCAGGCCATGCTTTCTCAGGATTCCAGAAATTCAGTCAGCCAGTATACGAATATACTGTCTACTCTTCATACTACCTTCAACTATCTATACGCATCCTACCCCATGGAAAGCCATACATTTCCAAATCATCATGTTCCCGCCAGCCAACGTAATTTTTGTACTCCAAACCACTTTTACCAACATCAATCCAATTCTGACCGGGCCCGTCGTTTCCAATACGCTTTATCTTGGTCTTGTTGCGGGCTGACCGGTGTCTTATTGTTAAGTGTGTGTCTACAGGATCGAAATGGTAAATCTTATTAACTTATCAGCAGTATGGGCCACTAATGAGTTGATAAGTTTTACCCCCCCTGTAAGTGGAATAGCTCAAAGAGTGTTGTGACCTAGCAACCTAGTGAGTGTAGCGGTAGCCCATAGTCACGTGTTGCGTTTGTACTGTTTGCTGTGAGATGAAAAGTAGGCATGGAGGCCACTAGCGGCCGCACAAGTGTATATATAAATCTTTCGTAAAATAGTCTTAGATTAATCAACCGAAATCACTTACCCTAAAAGTTTCTCTTACATCTCTTTTAAAAGTCAGCACAATGCCTAATATTCTATGTGGCTCATAACTACAATAAAGAGATAAACGAGTAACATGCCAGAGCGAGGCCAGCTTAAAATACACCTGTGTGATTACACCACAAGCGAAATTACCGGCGATGATTGTTACTGGCCTCTCAAATTTTTGGAGATCGGCGAGATAAAATTGGTGATCTACGTTCATAGCAAAGCAAAGCACTACCTTTTGTAATGATAGTTTTGTTCATGAGATCGTTCGGAAGCTGTGTGGGGAACAGCTTAAGAGTGTTCATAACCTTGATCTCTTCTGTCTTAAACCGATTTGATTCTTTAGATTAATTTATTCAGTTGAATTCAGCTAGTCAACTTGGTTTCCATCACAGGTCTCATCTGATCAAATAATTTCCTACCAGTTTTGTACTGTCCTATTTATGTGTTTCTGACCCCATTTGAATCTACCCAAGATCTATATTTTCATCAGTGCTGGTTTTTATCTTCTATTCAACTGATTTCATGTGTTGACTGCTGAGTGCTCTACGCATTGTTTATAGTTGTAACTCTTTTCAGTAGTGTTCAAGAGCTCTCTAGAAATCTGAGAAGCTGTTTGGCATCATACAGTTTGAAAAATGACACCGAGGAAGGTGCTAGGAGGTGTTAGTTGTTGGATAAAGTGTACTGCAATATTAATTGGTAATTTTCTTATCAGAGTACTATGTCTGTACATTTTTATTGTAAAAACCTTATTTGTTTGTGGTTCTTAGTTTGGGGTGTAAAGCTTTATGTGCCACATTGGCTTTTTAGATTTTGGGATGGTTTGGCTTGGAACGTCAAAAATCGATTTTACAATCAAGGTCCACTTCACTTCATATCTTGAATTAGTTCGTAATTTTACAGTTTTTATTGTCTATCGTACTCATGGAGTCTAAGACCATCAAGGACAAGAGATCATGACTACGTGATTTGGATTAATTGGACACTCACACTCAAACAGCATTTGCGAATACCACTGCGAGAAATGAAGTTACCTCCTGTACTTCTCTTCCGTGAATATCAACCAAAGAGAAAGTTCTCAATGAACCTTTTGTTGTTCAAAGTGTACCTCCATCAACGTACACATTTCACTCCCTAAGAAGGTAGGATCTACTGGATTCGAACCAGTGGTCTTCCGTCTCAAGTGGGACAGGTGTCAAGGCTACCCAAACTGTACTTAGAAGGCCAGCCCGGATGGCATACCACTACACCATCCGACCCTAAAGCTCGTGTTAAAATGTCAGAAAATTCTTGAGAGGTCGTGTATGCTGTAAACTAGCCTAGTCTAACTTCTTTGTGCCGTCTGGGAACCTGGGGTTATTCGTAGACTCAGAGACAAAAAGTCCTCCTGACAAGTGATTCTGATTTTATGACAAGTAAGCCTTCGACACTACTCATCTGATTCAATTGCGGGTGGCTTCATGATAGAGGTGATAGGGGTTGGTACAGATAGATGAAGACAATTGAGACCGTGAAATTGATTGGGTATCCTCATCGAAGGGAGGATGCCACTCTACTTGGCTTTCTTCTAACAAGAGAAGGTGTTCCCAGGCGACACCACGAGGAGGTGTAGAGTTAAACTTGACGCCCTGCCCGAGAACATAAAATGTAGGTTCTCCCTCTCTCCACTTTATAATAATCTTAAATTTCAAAAATTAGCGAAACTACATTTTTTTCATCGATGGTTTTTGTTTTTCCAATACAAATATAACGTTTTTAACTGAAAAAATAACCTTATTAGGCTTAGCTTATATAATACTTATGGAGCTTTGCTAATAAAATTCCTGCTTAAACATAGAGAGCCTAAACTTTTCCCCCTGAGACATTCTAAACTAAAATTCGTTTCTCCAGCTTACTTTCATTATCAACTAACATACCTCTTCTACACTCAAAACACATTTTCACACCCTATACACCAATACTCATATCATACTCAATCGAACGTACTATATACATTTTACGTATTATCCATTTATTCATAATTATATTATAACGCTTCCTATATTTCTACACATTTCAAAAATGTCTATGTTCCGATCCAAAAAGCTCGACTTGGGATGCTTTGTTAATGCTAAAGTTATTCGAGATCATACCAAGAGAAAAGTTTTTGCTGAGCACGAAGTTGAGAGGTATGAATAGTTCTATGAAATTGATAAGTTAAATATGTAGTATTGATTTTCGTTTACTTGAAGACAAGCACTTCGCTATATTGTCCGTAATCTCAGTCTTCCAAACCGAACAAGAATACAAGCTCAGCTTCGACTGTCCATGATGCACTCCTACACTCGACCTACGCAGATACGTAATAGATGCTTACTCGGAGGTAAGGGACGTGGAATAATGACAGATTTTAAGTTGAGTCGGGTACGTCAGAATTCACATAAGCGTAAAAGACTTTATCACATGAGTTAAACCATTAACCAACGCAACATGCAGTTCAATTTTCGAGTAAACGCTTTAGAAGGAAACATTCCCGGGGTTAAAAAAGGTATTTGGTAGTAGAAAACTGTACAATTATGAAAGCTCTCTTCAAGATTAAGTTTATAATAACCTAATATTTATCACAATATAAGTCGGTATGTATATATAGTGCACAAGATATGAATTACATACAATCCCTTCGGGTTTGAACGTGAATTTCGCCTCTACTAGTTCCTGCGGATTCCAAGGTTCACACTCAAACCTGGAGGGAGCGAAAGGCTGTAATCTGTTAGTTAAAATTCAATTATTTTGCCTGAATTATCGGGTAGTCAGTACAATCAACTGCAAAGTATGACTACCCCTCATTGTCACATAATATTTTTCACTAACTTTTGTTCACTTCTAACTTCTCTCACATCACAACTTCTCTATGCGCACATTTGTATACGTTAAATTTTCATCATCTATCAAAATTCATACAATTCTCTTCATTATCTCATGAATTATATTCTTTTTATCCATTTCTTTACTATTGAGGTTCAGATAAAAGCACTACACAACACTGGAATAAACCAAACAAAACCTGCCACCCAACTCGCAATTTCTCGAAGACAGGTTGATTACTAACTTACTGTGGATATGTCACGCCCAAAAAAGTATAAAGTCGGCACCCAAAGCTTTCCTTAAAGGATGTGGAATAAATTGAGAATTATATCAAATTATCTTGTACAAACCATCAGCTGAACTGCTTTAAGCTGGCTCATGAGTGTTTTTGGCATCTGGATATAGTTGAAAAATTAGTTAACTGTGAACTAAAGAAAATAGATCACAGGCATTGTCCGACTTTTAAGAAGTCTACAACGTCTTCTGAGATAAGACAGAAGCCCAAAGAACAGTCAGAAGTCCATCTAGACTGGTACAGAACAATAGATGTTTATTATATGGCCAGATGAAACTGGGGACACAGATGACCAACATTCGCGAAAGTTGGTTACCAGAGAGATAAATAACGTACTTATCAGGCCAGAAAGCTCCTCTTTAGTAGTAGCAATTCCAAGATTACAGATGACTTTAATCTTAACTGCATTGTTGAGAGAATGCAGAAAAGGTGCCTTTGGACGTTCTGCGAGCTCTTCGCAGGGTCTGGAGAAAGTCTCAGCCATTATTGGGGTAAAGATCGAGGCTCAATTACCTTTAAAAGTTACTCTGAGAAAGAAGTTCTAGTAATTTATGAAATGGTATGGTTGTGGTCAGGCTCATTTATAATGCAAGACAATGAATCTTCCCATGTTGCGGCTTGTACGATAAAGGAGTTTCAGGAGAGGTCAATCATTCCTAGTGATTAGTCACCCTGCTCTCAACTCAATCCAATCGATCATGTCTGAAAATTAATAAAAGATAGAACTGATTTCAAGAAATTAATTGTAGGATAGTGGTGAACGTCGGACAAACTCCGCATGGTTGTAAAGAAGGCATGGGATTCCGTGAGTGCACAAGATCTCTCAAACCTCATCCGGAGTCTGCATGGCAGATGTCTGGCAGTAATAAAATCTGATGGTGGGCCAATGAAGTATTAGACTCTATCAATTTTGTGTTATGTAGATGATTTTTACAGTCAGTAAGAAAATACAAACGGCGACAAGTCCAACTTTGCACCCCCTCGTGGTGTCGCCTGGGAATCCTTTTTCTTGCTAGAAAGGAGCCAAGCAGAGTGGCGTCTTCATCTCGATGAGGATCCCCAATCATTCTCGTAATCTGATCGTCTTCATCTCTCAGGACAATTTCTAAACACCCTGGTCATGAAGCTAACCACAATCAGTCCAGATGAATAGGTTCGGAAAACTTTTGATCATACTACTACTACATACTTGTTGATTGAGGAGAAGTCATCCAGTAAGTACTTGGATGGTACTTAACTTCCATATGGTGTTGATGAATTGGACCAGGTTGGCCTCTTTTATTACTATGGAGGGAGATATAGATGGATATACGCACCTCATGTGGCTCTGGTGTCTAGGCCTCGCCTGGCTTGGGTTTCAGGTTTTCACAGTTGAAGTACTAGTGTTGAGCTACTAAGTATATAAAGGTAGTTAATAATTTATCTATGGTTCTATCACGATGGGAGTTGACAGTCTCCATCAGACACCAACAACTCTTAGCCTTAGACTGTCAACCCCCATCGTGAGATTATTAAGCATCTCTTTCTAAATCTACTTCAATGGCACCGCAATCTGCTGAAGAAACAAATGTATACACCACCCCTCCTAGCGACTTGATGGATACAGAAGAAACATCTAGTATTACGATACTACCCTTAGATCTTTGGAGTAGAGATTATTTAATTTATGGCCCAGGCCTTCTATCAGAGGCTTCAAGAATAAATCCACGTCGAGTTGCTGAGTTATTTGCCAAAAGCCATAATCCTGATCCCATAACAGCACCTATGATGCCACAGAATATACTACCACCATAAACAAATCTTATATCATGCCCAAACCCACCAAGAATAAATTCTTATGATGGCTCTTCAGCTAATCGTCAGCCATTCTGCTCTCAGTTACTTAACCAGATTCAAGATGCAGAAGCCTACTTTCCAACAGAAATATCCAAAGTTGGGTTCGCTTATCAGTGTCTAGGACCTGGAGCTTTAATCAAGATGAAATCCTCATTTCGTTGTGTTGACGAGCCAAAAGTACCATAAAAAATCACTACCCTCGACCAGTTCTTAAAAGCTCTTAAACAAAGATGTCAAGATCCTGCCTTAGTAGACAAAGCTATTCATGCTGCAAAAACCCTCTATCAGGACTCTATGAGCTTCCACAATTTTGTCACCATATCTGAAGATAACATGGCCGACTCAACTTATGCCGACCTTGACAAATTCCAATGGAAGGCAATGCTTAAGCATCATATATCACCTGGACTTAGACGAGCTCTCCTTGGCGCCTATAATGGTCCCAGAGAATATCATACTTTTGTCTCCCGTCTTCGAGATATAGATTCCGAAAAACAATAAATTTGGTCTTCAAAACGATTTAGTCAACCCCATCGCCAAGAAGCCTCAACTAGAACACCCATTCTAATTCCCATGGAAGCACCAAAGCCAGAACTCACAGTCTCTCAGGGGGGTACAGTGATGTATCTAGATACAATATCTCGTCATAAGGACGAAAATCGTCGCTTAACACAGGAGGCTAAGGATGCACGCAGAAAATTAGGAAGATGTATTCGATGCAATAAATCCGGTCATATAGTCATGAATTGTCCCCTCGGAATCAAGTCTACCTCGATTTCGTCAGCTGACGTAAATATTCCTGAAAATAATCAACAGTTAAAAGAGAAACTCCAATAGAAAGTCGCTTTTTGGAGTCAGTTACGGTAGGACACGTTAGTTTTGAAGAGTTATCATCATCTAGACACATGTATGTAAATGCAGAAATAAAAAATATATCTCTGATTGCTCTCGTTGAGTCCGGCGCATCTGGTCTTGCTTTCCTCTCAGAAAATCTTTGCCAAAAAGTAAATCTCACCCCTGATTCCCTTGACTAACTCATAGCATTAGTAGGTTTTGAAGGAAAATCAAACAATAAAATCACAAATCAACTAAAATTCCATTTATCTCTCGGTAACCACATGGAAGAAATGTCAGCTTTTGTTCCTCCTCAGATGAAAAATTACTTAGTCTTGGGTCTCCCATGGCTAGAAAGACATTCACCATATGTAAACTGGAAGGAACACGTTCTCACCTTTGGAGAAACTTGTCTAGAATCATTGTGTTGTAAATTCGAAACTACTGTCCTCTATCACAACTCCCCAGCTCTAGCATTAAAGGAAATTCCCAAGTCTCCACCAAGCCATACATCAGAACCACTCTTTTCAAAGATTCCTAAATTTTCTCAAGTCTCAGCCACGGTATTCGAATCTGAGAATCTTAACCATGAGAATACGACTTTTGCGATGAGTCTCCGAGACATTGATTTACTCCTTGACAGTACTATGCAGAGATCATTTTGCCTCCGACTGGGAGATACTAATATAGTAGTACCAAAAGATGCTAACCCAAAGAAGTTATTACCTCCTCAATACCATGAGTTTTTTGATACATTTGATAGAAAAAATGCAAACTCTCTTCCACCACACGGACCCTGGGACCACGCTACAGAACTGAACCCTGGAAAGAATCCTCCAGTCTCATGACCATATTCTATGAGTCAGTTCGAGCTCAAAGCACTTGGCGAGTACCTTGACAAAGAACTTTCCAAAGGTTTTATTTGAATCTCTCGATCTACTATCTTCATTTGATTACAATATTATGCGATGGGACGGGACGCAATGTCCTGGCAATCTTGGAGGACGGATTCCGTCTCACAGGCACTCGTTCACTGGCAAATGCTACAAGGATCAATCGGATAACCAGCCGTCACAGGTTTTTTGAGACTTTTTTCGGCGTACGTAGTTTCCATTGCTACCCTTCTAATTTATTTTTTTGGGTAGAAGGTTCCGCAGAAAAAGTGATCGAATTCTACGGGTAAAACTGAGTGTAATCACTATTCATCATATGTATTTTATCAGAGATATTCTGGTAACAAAGTGGGTAGGAGCACTGTACAAAGTATGGCCTATGTTAAAAAGCCCTAGTTTTATGATATATGAATATGTGTAGCTGAGTAAGAGAAATTACAGGAAATAAATCAACTCCTTGATTCGTCTACCCGAAATTATAAGGACCCTTGCCGTTGGATAATTAATGCAGGGTAGTGTAAATCAGTTATGTGAGATCAAACAGTAAGGGACATTAAAACAATGTCATGACCAATTTTAATTCATCATACAAAAAAACGATTATTACGTTTAGGCATGTTCAGAACATCAGATGAGTGATTCAATGGAAATTTCTGAGGATACTCAAGCTCCTTCGACGGATTCGAGCCATCAATTACCCCTCATTCACCCAATTCCCCGTCCCCTTTCGAGCCATACTCACAACCGTCAGACCTAGACCACCCGAAAAGATAATAAACAGCTGACAGATCCTCAAGCCCGTTGCTCCCTCAAAGAGACCAACACCAGAAAAACCTACGCAAAACAGTAGCGAAAATTCCTATGTTGCGAATGCGTTTCTTCCAAAGGAGCTTGCCCAAATAATTGCGACCCGACAGCGTCGCGAGCGTGCCAGGTACGCTCGGTTAATCCTATGTACGACTATTATTAGTAGTATAGATAGCACCTTGATAAATTTCACAGAAGAAATTGAAAAAGAAGAAGCAGTAGCCTTAAAGGAATACCTCCGACAAGCCATCGCGAACTTTGCAGCATCTGACTCGTCACCGTCTCCACCTAGAATCCCATCTCACACACGTCCCACCAAAGGATATGGAAAAGAACAAAATTTTGGGAAGAAAGTTACTCCATCACCTACCCGAAGTCATGCGGGTGTTGAACCAAATGGAAGTATATCACCAGAGAGCCTTAGCCTGCCAAAGATCCCAATGACAGCAGAGAATACGTGGGCAACGATAACTCGAAATGGAAAAAAGAAGGCTCGGGTAACTATGAGCACCACAACTCGAGTGGCTATAGTGGCCAATTTACCCCATCTTTTGTCCCACAAAGATAAGACCGATAACACATTAACCCCATCTAATACTCTCTCAGACAATAGACTCTTTGTTTGCCTTCAATTTGAGCGCGAATGGCGCGGTCTATCTCCTGCGGGCATTCGTGAGGTTATAATTAAAAAATTACATATTTCACCTTCACTAATCGGAAAAATCAAGCCCATTCACTCAGAGTTCGCCTTGAGCTCTTGCAGCACAGAAGCTCTGGAAAAAAACTTAAAGGCAGGAAATGGTCTCTTCTTGTCAGGAGCGAAGTTGGAACCTGCAACCAACTGGGTTTCGGTATTAGTCCCAACAGTGCCGGCTACTATTCATTTGGAGAAGGGGCAGGTAGAAGTCAACAAATCTATGCTTTCCGATGAGATTGAGCGAATCTGATTTATGCGACCAGCTCATCTAAAATTATATGGTCGGAATAATCCTGAAGCGCCCCATAGAACATGGCTGGCATACTTTTCCAAAGCACTACGTTGCGGTTTCAGACTCTTTGATGAGTCCGGAATTATGAGGTCTTTCAAAAAGCAGCAACCTCTTGAGTTTTGTAAGCGTTGCAATGGCCACCACCCAGCTAAGAATTGTTCAAGAGCACCGTCATATGGTAACTGTGGCTCAACCAATCACACTATAGATGCATGTATGGCAGCAACAAAATGCAGAAATTATGGGGGCCCACATCGTGCTGATAGTCGTCGTTGCCTTGCTCGTCCCACCCGTTCTGATGCGCCTACTAAAGAGCAGATGAAATCATATCGTCAAGCGGGGGAAAGAGAATCCCAAGCAGTTCAACGGGCTAAAGCTGCAGAGGAAAAGGCCGCAAATACCGAGTATATTGAGGTTAATCCACCTCGCAGTCAGAGGACAGAAATTAGTAGCAGTTCTGACAATATACAAGTGACTACTGTTGAATCTTCGACAGTGTCGCATCTCGTTTATGAAGGGCAACTCACAGGGTTGCTTTCCCCTCCAAGATGTAATCAACTTCATGTCCATAAATGTAGGAAGAAGGGGGACTACGCAAGACATTGCACTGTCTCGCGCATGCGATATCAGAATCGATTTTTTACTAATTCAAGAGCCCTGGTGGTCTAACTGTACCAAGACTCACCCGTTCTTTGATTTATATTTACCATTTGGAGGCGATAATATTCGACCTCGGGCAGTTACCTAGATTAGGAAGGACCCCAATAGACTTACTTCGGTACAAAAATATCCACCCTCTCCAACTGGGGATTATTGCTGGGTGGAAGTAGACAATATCATGTTCTTGAACGTATAAAAAGCACCTCACGATCCCAGTGCTGTACATCCTCTGTTAGAATGGTCACCTACATCCAAAACAATGGCGATAGGACACTTCAACTCTGTCTACTGGGCCTGGAAACCTAGTGCAAGTAGCTACTATGGCCAAGGTGAAGAGATACAGAGATGGGTGGAGGAACACAACCTAACTTGCCTTATCGTAGGAGAATCGACACATCGTGCCGGAAATAAATTAGACCTACTATTCTACGGGATTGTCTTTTAGCAAGATACTCAGCCTCTGATGATCTTCCTCCATACATACTTTCAAGAGAGGCACATATCCCATGATCAGTTGACCTAACAGAACTCGAGTTTAGAGCCTGCAAAATTGGGTGTGGTAATACTAGCCCCAGAGCCGACGGAGTTTCTGTCGCGCTACTGGTAGTTTTCTGGGAATACATAGGAACTCATGTCACGCAACTATTTCGTGCCTGCCTCCGTCTTGGATACCATCCCGAATGCTTTAAACTAGCTGAAATAGTTTTTCTTTTAAAATCCGGGCGAGATCCTTCATCAGTCAAAGCATGGAGGCCGATATCACTTTTATCTTGCTTAGGAAAAGGTTTGGAGAGAATTTTGGCTAGAAGAATGTCATATCTTGCCATTGTTTCGGATGTAGTTGGTAATCAGCAATTCGGAGCGCTTTATAAGAGATCATCTAATGACCTAGTTTCATATGTGGTACACTATATTGAGGAAGATAAATCACAAGGGTGGGCCTCTACATTTGTCACACTTGATTTTCAGGGAGCCTTTGATGCTGTATTACATAATAGGCTGATATGGCGGATTCAAGCGCAAGGTTGGCCGAAATCAGTACTCCAATGGACTTTATCATTTCTAAAGAATCGGAAAGTACAAGTTCGGTTCCAAGGAGGAGTAACAGAACCCAAAGAACTAGTGTGTGGAGTACCTCAGGGGTCACCAATCTCTTCGCTACTTTTTCTACTTTATATGGCAGAACCAATGCGAAGTGGGAACACAATAGCTCATTTCAACTACGCTGATGACGTTGGAATCCTTGGCTTTGAGCGCATAGTCTCCGAGTCAGCAGCTGTGGTTCAGAGAGAAGTAGATAGTCTAACAAACTGGGCTGAAGAATATGCAGTAGTATTTGACGCCTGTAAATCAGAGGTGGTTCAGTTTCCCGGGCGCAAGAAAGAAGACCCTGTTGGAATAACTGTGAATGGAAATATTTTCAGTCCGGCCGAACATATCCACTGGTTGGGGGTGTACCTCGACCCTCGCCTTCCTTCAAACATTATGTGGCAACCTGGTGTGCGAAGGCGCTCAAATTAGCTCAGTTTTTAAGACGAGTGAACTATGTTACGAGAGGTGCCGCTCTAAAGACTTTAATAACAGCAATAGAACCATGTGTAGTTCCAGTAGCAACCTATGGTGCGGAAGTATGGTGGCCAGGAATGACTCGACCAGCATCAAAAGGGACAGTGGTACCCCAAACTTCACATTTGTGCGGATTAATCGATAAAGCGTTGCACGTAGAATTAAGGGCTGCTCTCCCGGTCTGGAGAACTACACCAAATGTTGTTCTACATAGGGAAGGGGGCATCCCTCCAGCTCGTATACTTCTTGAGGGTTATCGCCTAAGATTTGCCACTCGTCTTAATTCACTCGATCGTCACCCACTTTGATGGAGAGCGAGTGTGTGTCCTAATGTGGGCACGTTAAAATAAAAACCAAGATCAAGACTATCAAAGAGACCAAAAAAACAAATGTTTCGAATTCAACGTGCCTTACGACAGCTGCCTTAATCTGAAGCCGCGGAGCCTCTACTAGCAAATACTTACGGCTTAACCTTTGGATTAAAGGTAGTTGGAGTACAGGAGCATCAAAATTGGATAAACACCATCGAGATAACAGATATATGTGCCTACTACTCTGATGGATCATCAGAAGGTCCCGGGCGTTCATCATGGGGATACGTCCTACAACGTGGTGGGATAATCTTCCAAAGAGGCAAAGGTACACTTCATGGTTGCGAAGTATACAATGCAGAAATTTTTGGGGCAACCATTGCTCTCCGAGCTGCATTAGCCTTGAGACAAAATGAGGAAAAGATTTTTGTACTGTTAGATAACTAGGCCGCGGTAACAGTTTTGCAGACAGGAAAATCGTCATCAAGTGTTAGATTAATTGCCTCATTTCATACTCTAGCAAAAAATAAGAATGTGGAGTTTAGATGGGTGCCTGGTCACTCAAGAATTCGTGGAAATGAAGAAGCAGGTGCGGAAGCGCGTGCTGCTCTTAGAGATCTACCGGAGAGACAACCGCAACATGAAATCTAACAAGAAACTTATTTTTAATTCGATATGACTATAAACATGACTCAAACTAATGAAGTTTTCATAGTTCAATGGTTTAAGACACAAAAACTGTGACAAAACTCCAAGGTCTCATCTATCATTTTCAAGACAAAGGCTCTTCAAATTTGGTGTCCGAGCAAACTTGATGCCATCACTTTTAATTCCATTTATTTTGGTCTCATCAGACCAAACCACTCTTTTCAAGTCGTCAAAAGTCTACTCTCTATGAGCTATTGCCAAATTTTAAGTGATCCTTTCATTGTTTTGGTGTGAGCATTGGCTTTTTCTATTTCTTTACAGCTTTCATCCCTTGCTCTTTCAAAGCATTACGTATAGCTTAAGATGAGAATTTATCATCACATTCTCGATTGAGTATTTTTTTTACTTCAGTGACTGTTTTAGCTTCGCAATTCATTATCAAGCGTGTCATTGCTCGCTTGTCTCGTGACGACAGTTTACGCGGTTGTCCCCCTTTTTAACTTTGAAAACTCATTATCTACAGTAGCAATCAAAACATTTGCACAATACCACTACTTTTGATATCTTTGTCAATAACTTCACAACAACGCCGTAAAAATTGATAATTCAAGGTGAATAGTAATCATTAGCTTCTTCTCTACAAGATTGATATGTTTGTTGATCAAAAATCACGGGGATTACAATTCATATCGTGGTCTTGGCACTGAGAAATATTTGCACATTTTGTAGCCGACATTTTAATACTTGGTATAACCCCCTTTGGCCTTCAAAACAACCGCAACCCGCTTCGGCATACTCCCAATCAACTTTTGACATGTTTCTGAATCAACTTTATTCCATTCCTCATCAGATATTGACCACAATTCAAGCATACTTCTGGGTGATTCTGGGTACTTCCCAAG
>JAHYSP010001148.1:23095-34792 GCA_019455505.1 Pleochaeta shiraiana
GTGGTATTGTGCAAATGTTTTGATTGCTACTGTAGGAATTAATTCAAGATAGAAAAGTTATTCATTAATTATTGATATTATTTAAAGTGGTTCATCTCAGAAGTATTAGTACTTCTGAGTTCCCTTACTCTGTAGTTACTAAGATGTTACGTCTCAGTGGCTGGTAAAGCTCAGCCCGAGTTCCCACCTGCAAATTCCAACACGTTAAACAATATCCCTCAACTGAAAAATTTGGTACTGGTCCTGCAGCAGTTGATACTCTCCTCTCAAGTACCAAAATCTATGCAGAATTAGAAGTTAATAGCGCTTTAGTTACTGTTCCTAAATTTTCAGTCCAACGTTTTGTTCGGCATTTTCGTTTAATAATTGACATTCTCGGTCCCATATTTGCAGTTGATTTTTAGAAAAATAATCGTATTTGAAAATTCTAGTTTCCCATCTCAATCATTGCAATTAGTTTACAAAGGAGACTTGGAGTTTGAATTCGTTTATATAAAAGGTTTGATTACTGTCAATTGGATGTCAACTTAGCAATTTTTCAAGTTATCTTCTGTTTGTTTACTTAGTTCAGAGTTATTTGATAATTTAATTCGATTTCATCGTCCAATCTTTGATCCCTATTCCTGATAATCGGGTCAACATCCGGTCGTATCCCTCAAGGCTGAGCCCCTACCCTAATGCTACGCTGAAATTCTTACTCTATTGGCAGAAGCTTTCCGTTACAATCGGGTACATCCAGCGCAGGTTTTATCCATCTAATAAATGTTTATATCCCTGGTACCTTAGCTGTCCTGTGCAATGTTACCACCAGGTGTGTTCTAAGATCCGGTAGTCTGCCTCCTCTCTACCTTTGTCTGCAATAATTGACATTTGCATTGACGCTTAGCAGGGGCATTTGCCATGGGCGAGCATCAATCTGTTGAAATTTTGGTGTTTAAATTAAGTTTCTTAATTTAATACTGATCACTTAGATACTGGAACAAGAGGAGAGTATATTTTATCAGAAATGGTATGATGAGTGTTATGGAGTTGGTTCTCCCACTCTGGATCGATTAGACTATTTATGCAATCTAAAACTGAAAGACTGGGTTTGAGTGATTAGCGAATAATGCAGAACTTATTGGAACTGTAGTAATTATTACGTCAAAGTCAAGGTAGGTATACCCTTGACTGTGCATGACGATTAGTGAATCACTAATTAGCCCATATTTTCAACCCAATCAAAAGTCTAAAAGAGTCTTGAAAAATTTTCACTGTATATTACTAATTTGATCTAAATGTATATCTCCTTATGTTGAAATCGAAAAATACTATCACAGATGTATTGTGGTTTTTCTAAGACTAGGCTCACTGCAAAAGTATAAGATAAAAAATCTTGATTGAAACCCACTGATCTACCTGTGGGTTCACGTCTACTTAGTATCGGTTGTATATTATTTCATTGTTCGTTCTTCTATTCTACGAGATACGATCTAATAACTATGTACAAAAGCTCAGCCTTATGCTATTACTAAAGACTACTTATGTGTGTTTCGCAGCCTTGTTGTGATATCGGATCAAGTGGGAAAAATTGATTCAACACTGGCAATCTTTCTTAAATTGATCCAACACTCGCAATATTTCATATCCAGTTTATGTTACAATTTTTTTTTTTTTTTTTCACAATTTCAGTTCACAATTTCTGTTCCCAATTTCATGTGTATTTCCAGATTGTGCAATACGGTTTCCTATCTCGAGTTGATATTCGCGGTCCACCCACGCCTCCTTCTCGATCCAATATTTGTTTGATAGTATCTGTTCAAGGGCGTGATTTTGGAATTGGGACTTGGTCATAGCATCGGCGGGGTTGGATTTTCCTTTGATTCAAATTATTTGAGAAATTTCTCTACGCTTGTATGCTTGGCGGATAGTCGCGATGTCAATCATAAGTCTTTTTTCTTTCGTTATGCCTAGCTTAACAGGGCATTCGTATAAAGAGCGACTATCAATGCAAATTACCAATGGAATTTTTCTTTTGAAGATGCTGTCGAAGGTGTTTTTGATAACACATGCTGCGTCGAATCCTTCAACCATAGCGTATAGCTCGGATGCAAGAACACTACGAGTTACTCTCTTGCGTTTTGTCGATGACCATTGGATGATGTTGCAGTTGTTTTTATCGGCTAAGATAATGATAAATCCGACTTGAGAGGAATAGTCAGCATTGTTAGCGAAACTGCTGTCTGTGAAAACGGTAATTCGTAATTCTTCTTCGTTTAGCTTGACAAAGCGCAGGCCGCTTCCTTGAATTTGCCATTTTAGTCGCTTATTCAGGAGATTTACTTGTGCAGCGGAAGGGTGTGTGGATTGGGCGGCTTGGGAGAGGTCGAATGCGGCTTGAGGTTGGCAGACAGAGGAAATGTAGGCACCCCGTGCACGTTGGATTATGTACTCATCGGGGTCATTATGGGGGATTAGGCTAAGGTTTTGGCAATGTGAGGGTTGGGTTATGGTGATGCTGTCAGCTGTGAGAGTATACACAGCACCATTGAAAAGTATGAGATTATCAGTTGTAAGTTGTATAACAGGTTTTGCTATAAATTTAGCACGTTCAATTTCTTTTTGTTCTTTAAGCCTATGGGTCTCGTTGCATGTGAAAATGGTGTCGTCTATCTGGAGTGCCACAATAGCGTCATCATTATATAGCAGGCAAGGGTCGCTGGCAGCTTGCGATAGGGATAGTTTACTGGTGTGGTGTGTGAGATATGTCCGGAACCAATGTGTGCCTGCCTTTGCGATACCGTACAACGGTTTAAGAAGCTTGAGTAATACATTGGAAGGTTGGTTCATTTACCTAGGTGGTCTAACAAAAATATTGCGGGAAAGTGATGTTGTAGATTGGATATAGGCTTGGGTAATATCACGTGTGTATATATTGAGAGCTTTAATAACTGCAACTGAGATTAGGAGTCTTTGACTGGATTTTTGTATTGTGGGTGATTGTGTTAAGATTTTATTTTTGTCTACGTCATTGTATCCTTGAACGACCAGTCGGGATTTTTCAAATGCATGAGGAGTTCCAGGTAGTTTGATAGTGTCGATAAAGCGACTGTTAAATTTGCGGGTGTTTGAAGGAACAGTATCGATGTTCACATATTCGAAAACGCCGCGAAGTAGTAGTCCGTCAAGCTCTTTTTGGCGAGATGATTCAAAGTGATGTTGCGGCTTTGCATGCTCTAAGAAAATTGTTGTAGTCGATATTGAAGGATAATGATTTACTTTGGGAGAATGTGTAGAGTTTTTATGTCTCATTGTTTTGGAATCGTACGGGAAGTCGCCGTGTTCTTTGTGGGTAATTTCTTTGCTGTGTCATCTGATTTTGTTCATTACTTGAGTAAGGAGTGTTGTCATTGTGGATTTCTTCTGGTTGTAAACTGTCATGTTCGGTTATGTAGGGTTTGATGAGGGTTGAGCGAAAGGTAGTGGGTCCATTTGGTGTCTGGATTTTTGGATTTTCCCATTCAAGGGCGAGTAGTTTATAGGGACCTTCCCATTGTTTTCTGTGCACCCGCCACACAAGAATGTCTGATCCTATTGGAATGTTTTGCGCAATAATGGAGGGGCCATTTCGAGTGCGTAGGGCTTTTGATATTTGTGTTTGGAGACGAAGTTTTGAGATTTCTGACATTGCCTTTTGTTTTGCTTTTGCCCTGGTCGCAATGTTTGGGGCGAGTAAGTCTAGTTTGGTCATTCTGGGAAATGCACCGAACACGAGGAGAGTGGGGACGATGCCGTCAGGTCCTGCGGTATCATTTATTGCCTTTACGACCATTTGAAGGAGGAGTTGCTTGTTTGTGGAGTTTGTTTCTTCTTTGATGATAGAATATGCACGTCGCAGGGGCTTGTGGTAGCGTTCCACGATGCCCATAGAGTTAGCCGATTCGACAGGGATTTCTTTTGTTTTAATTCCAAGTGACAACGTGTACTGATGGAATTCCGATGAGATGAAATTTGTTCCCGCATCATGGTTCTCGCATCATGGTTAATGATATCTGGGGGGCCAAGGTATGTGTCGATCCAGCATGTTCGAAGTGCATTCCATACGGCTGATGAGGTGAGGTTTTGAAGCCAGCGGGCTGATTGGAAGCGTGTGGCCTCATCTACGACGTGGAGCAATGGTTGATTATCAATGTACATGATACCAGCGTAGATGGAATGGTTGAAGTCGATATAGCTGTCTCGTAATTTGAATTTGAATCTCAATGGTGCGTCACCATACCGTTGGCATTTGTGACAATTTCTGATAATCTTTTCAATTGTTTTGCGATGTTCTCCGTCATTGTCTATGGGGCCTGATCTTTGGAGTACGTTTGTAAGACGTTGTGCCGAAGGGTGTCCGAATCGACGATGGAGTGTTCTCAGTTCAGTTTCTGTTAGGTAAGTTGCGTTGGCGGTAATAGCAGATGGTCCCCACTGTAAGAAGGCGTGTCCGTGTATTCTGATGATAGGTATGGGTTTAGATTTGAATAGTAGGGTGTTATTGAGGTTGTATAAGATAATACCTTTGTCATCGAGGTCCTGAAGACTAAGAAGGAATGGTGTGTTACACTCGACAATATGGAAAATACAGAGGCCTATGGGTGTGGATATGCTGATAGTTCCCAGAGATTTTGTGGTGCCAATACCAAATCTAACTTTAATTGTGTCGGTGGGGTTGATTTCGGTTGTCTCGAATGTTTTTGAGAATGCTTTATATTGATTAAGACCAGCTGTCGACTTTCCAGCTGCACCTGTGTCTATAATTATGCCAAGGAAACTTTCTGAGTTGAAGGAGATTTGTGAAATAGCTAATATGTGATTATCGATATCGAGGTCTTCACATTTTCCAAAAATAGCGTGCTGCGTGATGCCGGAATTCAAACTTTGTGTTATATGCTGTGCATGTGTAATATTCAGTGTGCCGCATTCGGATGCAAAATACTGCTCGGAGTTAATTTTGTTACATTCTTCAGATTCGTTATCATTTTGGAGGTATAGAAATGCATTAAAGGCTTCTATTAGGGCCTGGTCATGGTCGGGATCAATGCCTTCATAGTTTTGAATGAAAGCATCAATAGTGTTGTTGTTTAGATCTGTTTCAGTTGTGAAATGCTGGTTGTCGTTGCGATTGAGAACACCTCTCAGATGCTCTCGAGCTTGTTTGCGCTCACTTTCCGAGTTTCTTGTTGACCAGCATCCTTCTTTGTGACACACAAAGTAGGTTTTGCGTTGCCTGGAGATTTTCTGATTGTTATGGTGGGGATTTCTAGATGTGTATCGTTGTTTGTTGTTATGTCCGTTGTACCGACGATCGGTAAAAAGTATTTCGGCATCGTTGATGTATTGTAGAGGGAATTGTTCTGTGGATAATGATGATACTATTTTTCGTCTAAGTGTCAGCCTTGCGTCCGAAGGACGTGCCTAATCATTGCAAGCAGGACATAGGGCGCTAAGGCATTAGCCCTAGAGTTTCCGACTTTTATCCCAGTCTAAATAATATTGCTATGCTGCGTTGTATGAAGCTGCGCATAGGAGAAAACTTTACACTAGGTAACATAATTTTGGAGACCTCAAGCTCCTAACCGATGATCAATCAGTCCTACTCGCTCGCTCTTCCACCCTTCCTAGAGCCCCTGATCCTGACAAAACAATAAGAAAACAAGGTTAACCTCATCTGAGGCATATTTTCTCGAAAAATCGAGATTGGTCCAGTCATTTACTTAGGGTTATCACCCCTTCTGGCGTGCCCAGTAGATGTGGAATCAGCGTGTTCATAGGTCCTTCGGGCCGACCATGACGGCGACGGAGAATTCGGCAGAAGAAAAAGTGTGTGGGAGTTTTGGATGATCCGCAGAGGCAGTTTAGTGTAGCATCTTCGTGGTTGAAGCGGTTATGGTAGGCAGCAAAGTCCCCATGACCTGATCTAGCTGCAACGAACTGACCTAAGTCTTAACGACTTAGGAGGAGCTCCTTTGGAAAGCTGGGAGCATTTCCAATCTCGAGCCGTGTGTACGTGGATGGAGATGAATTGTACCACCAATTATCCCTGGCTAGTTTAGTCTGCACCTTATTCCATTTTCTTGGTGCAGCGAAGGAGTACACACGGGTGGGTTTAAAAGAGACATTGCTGCTCCCTACTTAGCTTCGCAATCCGCGGCTTCGTTGCCCTCAATTCCAGCGTGGCTTGGGACCCAATGAATATTTATCTTTCCCTCCGAGGTGTGGGGCAGTCGTATTCGAGATTTCCAGATTTCTGCTGCGTCTAAGGCTTCTAAGAAGACTTACTGAGAGGAGGTGGTGGGGGTTTTACTTAGGGATTACCTTGCAACTTCTTCATTATCTAGGAGCACCAACAAGTTGCTAGAGAATCGGGCTGTCGGCACGGCGGCGGTGGCACGTATCCCCTCAAGTACCGCATGAGCTTCTGCGTCGCATGATTCTTTTATCTTTCCAAGAGGTAAGGCTCCTGCGCACACTTGAATATCGAATTGATAGACTACAAAGCCGCTGCAGCGCTCCCATCCGGGAGTTTAGAGTCATCTGAGTATATTTATATGTCGCTCCTCGGGATTGTGCTAATAAATTCTCGAAACGAGTTTGCTCTCAGCTTACTTGGCCCTGCGGGTCCTCGGATGCGGGCCAGGGCGGCTTGACGAGATTCAACTTTCTCCCAAGTGGGGTAGAGAAGAGGATTATGGTTTTCTGAGGCCGGGATATTGTAGCATGAGCGAGCAAACCTTGACAGCACGGCATTTTAGTGACTTTGCCGCTCATTTATAGAGTGGATGTCGAGGATCCAGTTCGTGGGTGCTTATAGCGGCTCTCCTGGATATGATGTCAAGGGCAATCTCCGCGGGATTGAGTCTAGCTTCTCTGAGAAGAGCGGTGGTAGGAGTAGTACGGTAGACAGGAAGAATAGCCCGTGCAGTGGCAGTGTGAACCCTTTCTACAATCGTGAGATAAGAACCGATCCTATTAGAAATGACTTTTCCTCTATTGAATCTCGATTTGCTTGGCCACCAAGTCTCGGCACCAAAGTAAGCAGTAGGAAGGGCACATGCAATGGCTACTTTTCTAGATAAGGAAGGTGGGGCTCCTCTTATCGTATTTCCCAGGTAGCGCAGAGTATGGGCAACTTTCCGAGCCTTAGTAGACTGTATTTGCACGTGGTGTTTGAAGGTAAGTTTCTTGTCGAAGTGAACTCCTTGCCATGTTAAATATGACTTCTGAGGGTCTTCGGAGATGTTGAAGTTGTTTGTTTCCACGGATGGTCGCGAATTTATATCTCTGTGCTTGCGGAAGAAGTGGAGTAGTCCTGATTTCAAAGGATCGAATGTGATGCCTTCGTCCTAGCCCCATGCCAATGCCTGGTTGATGGAAATACCCATCTTACTCGAACTCTCTTCAAGTGTCGACGAGATTCCCAAGACTGCGACATCTTCTGTGTTAAACTAAGATAGTACTTATGAAGTTTAAGTTTCTTTTATTAGTTTCCAGGTTTCTGTTATGGCAAACTAGGTTATTCTTGGAATCTGAATGCGATGATTTATAATAAGATAATATATTCCTGCTATTTTAATTTAGCCGTTTATTTCCAAGTGCGGGGCTAGTCTAAGAAGTTATGTTTGGACACGGTGATACCGAACGAAAAAACTTATCAGGATAGCCTAAGATTAGAGTAGTTTTGACATGACAGGTGATATCATCAGATAGAGGATCTTGAATACTGTTAAAATATGTGTATATATATATGGGGAGTTGGAAGTTGAGAAAGAGGGTTATGGTTTTTAAGCATTACTTCTTTACTACAAAATAATCGATATATTTCAATCAATCCACATCAATCCTATTTATAACTATTTCCTAACTGTTATTATCTACAGCTCTCCTATTACTCTTTAGATCTGGACATTCTTTACTATATGTTATTTGTACCACATATCAAGAGTCAACTAATCTGCATATCCGAACGCGTTCCTGAGAGCAGTAAGCCTGAAGAGAGGAGCAATAAAGAGCATGAAAATAATGGGGGGGTATTGGGAAGCCCTAGGGGAGTCCATTTCACCGTCTAATCTTATGCGAAATTCGCGTTCAGTTACAAATGAGAAGATCCAATTACAGAGATGAGCTGGCCAGATTTGTTCTCTTGGATGCTTGACGAGCCTACCTGGGAACACCATGTCAAATACACCTTTGATGTCGAGTGTGACTAATGTGGCGGTTAAGCCTTTGGACAGCGCAGTTTCTACATCGTGCGTGAGGCAAGTTGTTAAATCAACGCTCTAGGGTTTTGGTAGTGCACCGAACTGTTGAGGAGCGAGTACCTTGAAATTAATTGCTATCCATGATGTTCTCTCTGCTATGAGTCTTTCAAACCCTTTTCCTAGTACAGAGAGTAGTGCGATTGGTCGATATGAGCTTGGGGATGTCATATCAGCTTTTTTTGGTTTCTCAATAATTGCTACGATCGCAGTGCGGAAACATCTATGGTGGTGACCTATGTCTATACACGATTGATAGAGGTCGTGTACAAGTTCTGATATATGAGGCCATGCAAAACGGAGAACTCCGGTAGGAAATCTCATCTTTACCAGGTGTAGTGATACCAGCTCCTAAGATAGAGTTGGAGACCTCCTCAATGGTCAGTTCATGAAAGGGTAGTGAGGTACTAGCTACTTCAGGGACCCGTAGTGGTATATGTCAAACAATTACTTGTTTGGAAATAGTTTTCATTAAACAAAAAAAAAGGGACATGTTAGCATAATTTGCAACAAGTTATGGTAATAATAACGTTTCTGAAACTTATCAGACAATGGTAAATCCCGAGCCTTCTGTTGTAGTTGCTGTTTGAGTACATGAGAATGCTACAGGGAGAGAAGCGTGGTTGGGGAATCTTGAAACATGCGCAGTTCACTTTATGTATGTAAACACTTTAGATATAAAGGTAGTGATAGAAAAAAATACAACACAGATGACATGCACATTTTTTCTTGGCCTGACATACAGATCCTAACAGTATATCCCCTACTTCAGATTGGTTTCTTAGAAGGTTCCTCGCAAGTAAGTTTCTTTTATCGTCGATAGACTCGGCTGGAGGAGCTCCTGAAGTGGGTCTTTTAGTGGTAGAGTACGGAAGCTTCCCTTCGACTTGTCCCACTTTGCTATCTCAAACACACCTTCTCCGTTGGCGGCCTCTTCAACTTTATTTTGGAAAAAAGAGATTTTTGCATGCTTAGTAACCCTCCGAAAGTACTTTCTGTCAGCTTGCAATGCGGATCCATCCCGAACTTTCTCTAGATATTTCTTCCTCGTTTCATGGCACTTCTGATTCCACCAGTGCTGTCCTTTGTTGTGAGGTAGCGCCCGTTTTGCTGATCCTGCGAATGATCTATGCAAAATACTTATGGTTTGTTCTGCTCTTCTGTCGATATTTGCGATGGATTTGTCCACTAACGGCAAGATACCATCTAGTTGGGAGATCAAGAGCGATAAGAAGGTATCCCTGTCAATGGTAGAAAAGAGGAGACTATTTTTTTTGTTGTTTTTTTCCCGTACTCCATAGTGGACAGTGGTGAGTAGAGGAAGGTGATCTAAAGTGACATCTAGGTCATCCTGAACTGTTGCGATGGAACCCCTGGCCACCAGTTGACTTGAGCCAAAGCTGTTTGCGTTAATGATCAG
Source organism: Pleochaeta shiraiana (assembly GCA_019455505.1). Lineage (NCBI taxonomy): Eukaryota > Fungi > Ascomycota > Leotiomycetes > Helotiales > Erysiphaceae > Pleochaeta > Pleochaeta shiraiana. The sequence continues at coordinate 32,795 of JAHYSP010001148.1, forward strand.
TATGCGAGGCTTGTTGGGGACTTTGACAGAGAGGAATGAGATGTCGCCTATTCCTTGCTCTGTTGTAGATAGCGGTCGCCCCTGATAGTGAGATAAATTGCTGCTCAAATTCACATAGGTTATCACCCTTAGTCATATAGACCAGTCGTCGACTGGAGAGTAACATTCGAATGAGGGATGTCTGCATGTAACTCTTCATTCTGTATCCCCTGTATCCGAATAGATATAGGGTTCTTGAATCAGTAAGAAATCTATGCGTGTATCGAGAGCATTTTGGAGGGCTATTAATTGAGCAGTGGATGAGCGGCCAACATTGACTGAGAGTATTTTAATTGTGCTTGGTGTATTACTCATTCATTTGGTCGGAGCTGCACTGATGGCTATCTTCAGCCAGAATTTAGAGCCTGCCTAGTCCTATATTTGGGGGGGACAGAGGGAGCTCTGCGAGGTAGGAGAGGTAGGAATATTAATAGTGTTAGTGTTTTCTGTTGGCTGTGTGCGCATTACACCACAGTGAGCGGCTTTAAGGCGTAGTCTTTCAGCAGCTGCGGCTTGTCGGATTGCGCTGATTTGTTGCTTAGAGAGGAATGTATTATCTTTTCTCGGTCGAACAAGGCATTCCAAAGAGTCAGCTGGATGGGGCCCATGGAAATTTACGCACTTTGGTGGGCACTTTTGTGCTACTGCAGGGTTACAGGAGGTATGGTCCCTCTCTATGTGTTGTGTTGAGGAACAGATTCTGCAGCGAGGAGCCCGTGCACAGGCGCGTTCGTTATGCCAGCCGAAGCAGCGTCCGCACTGGGGAATTCTTGTTTTTAGTGGTAGCAGTTTGGCTGCCACTCGAACGCCAAAAAGTGGGAGAGATATTGATAGTCTTGAGCCCTTGGGCAAGAGAACTATCTAGCTCTTGCTAGAACTGTAATCCGAGGTTTCTGCACCTTGGGATTCAAGAACATTTAATGGGGCAGTATGGATGAGATCGGTGAGAGCTTCTGCAATGGTGGCCTAATCGATCTCTATCGCTTCTACTGCGCCTTCTCTATTGTATCCAACGTAGGTACGAGATACATCTGAAATCCTATAATCTGAGTGGCTCTATGGTTTCTCAACTATACACTGTCACCGAGGTGACAAGAACGTTTGTATATCGAGAATTTTAGAGGCCAGCGTCTTTTGAGCTGCTGCGGAGGCTGGGAAGATTTCGAAGCCAGTTTTTGTGGGCTGTACCTACCTTGTTGAAACTGGTCGGACATCCTGAAACATCTAAGCATGTTAAAACTTATCAAACATGACAATTACTCATTATCGTTAATAGTGATTCCAGTGGTGTAAAATCGACTCAATTAATTTATCATATGAGATGATCATGAATCTAAAGGAATATATGTATATAAATACCATTTATGTAGACACTGAAAATGTAAGAGAAAACGATAATAATTATTCCTCGTTCAAAAGATATCTTACAATTTGGTCTAACAGCCAACGCTAACTTCCTCACGATCGTCAAATATAATCTCATAAAATTAACATACCTCACGTACGAGCTTTTGGTCTAAAAACTGGTTAAGCTGTTCCATAACGGCGTAGGGAGATATATCTGAAGCTGGATGTCCAGCGGCAACTCGAACTAGGACTCTGTTATCTTCATGGAACTTAGCGGGCTTATCTTTGCTCGTATTTTGGGCCGGCTTGTTTGGGTGCGGGTTGTGGGCGGCTTGGTTTCGGGGCCGGAGTTGCCACAACCGCAGCTAAAAGCTTTTTGCCGGAGGGTTGAGCAGTTGGACCTAGGCTCACCGTTGGTTGCGAAGCCTTTTGCGTTGCCTGTGGAGTCTGTACCGCCGAATATGGTTTAGGGGGACGGGGTGAGCCTCTTGTTGAAATTGTAGGTTAAATTAGTAATCGACTGATCGTCATTAACAGTCAAGGATATACCTGCCTTGGCTTTGACAGTAATTAATACAGTTAAAGAGTACGCTTAACCGTACTGATCACTAA